>CANXYI010899539.1:0-22901 GCA_948208565.1 Hura crepitans
GACGTGTGCTCTTCCGATCTAAAAATTTCGATTCCAAAGCCATTGGACTATTTGTAATATTTAAGTATCATGTTGTAACATTTTTATATTATTTTGAGTAACTTTTAATTTATTTTACGATTCAGCTTTGCCCATGGTACTATTCATAGAACACTGCCTTAAATCTTAATTAGCATTTTAACCATCTGAATGACTTCAGATTTGCTGTAAATATTACCCAAAATTCTCTCATAATTAACACTCCCAGTCAATACACTTAATATGGCTTGAGTTTTGAGAAGCACTATTCATCTCAAAAAGTACTATTCACGAGAGTCGGGATTTTCGAATCTTTATAATTCTTCCCCTCTTAAAATAAATGTCATCCTCGACATACCTAGTTTAAATAAATGTGGATATTGCTCTCGCATCTGAGCTTTTCTTTCCAAAGTAGATTCTTACATGCATTGATGTCACCATAAGACTTTCACTAATGGCATAGCCTTATTCCGTAATTCTTTGACCTCTTTAGCCAGGATACCAATAGGTTCTTCTTCATATGACATGTTTGGTTGTATCTCTACTTTTTTAGCTGTCAATACATGTGGAGGGTCTAATCTATATCTTCTCAGCATCGAGACAAGAAACACATCATGAATCTACTGTGACTCTAGAGGTAAAGCCAATCTATAGGCCAATGAACCCACACGTTTTGTGATCTCGTATGGCCCAATGAACCTTGGACTCAACTTCCCTTACTTACTAAACCTTAACACCTTTTTCCATAGAGATACCTTAAGAAAAACTTTATCACTAACTTCATACTAGATATCTCTTCTTTTTAAATCCGCGTAGGATTTTGGTCTATTTGAAGTAGCCTTCAGTCTTTCTCTAATGATTTTCACCTTCTCTTCAGTATCCTTAACCAAATCTAGTCCCAGAAGCTTGTGCTCACTCAACTCACTCTAACATAAGGGAGTTCTACATCATCCCCGATATAACACCTCACAAGGAGCCATACCAAGACTCACTTGATAATTATTGTTGTAGGTGAATTTTGCCAATGACAAATATCAATCCCAATTGCCCTTAAGATCTATGGCATATGCTCAAAGCTTATCTTTAAGTGTCTAGATGATTGTCTCTGATTGACCATCCATTTGAGGATGAAAAGCTATGTTAAAATTGAGCCTAGTCCCCCAAAGCATTTTTGGCATTTCCTTAAAAATTTAGATGTAAAATGGGGATTTCTATCTGAAATGATAGAAGAAGGCACTCCATAAAGCCTAACTATCTCATCGATATATAATTCAACCATTTTCTCTATAGAGTAATTCTTTTTCATTAGAATGAAGTGAGCAGACTCGGTCAATCTATCAATTACTAGCCAACAAAGTCATGCTTGTTCCTAGTCATCGGTAGTCCAATCACAAAGTCCATAATAATTATATCCCATTTCTATTATGGTATTGTTATAGGATAAAGCAAACCAGAAGGGACTTGATGCTTAGCCTTCACCTGCTGACAAGTGAAGCATCTAGTCATATAATTAGCTATATCTCTCTTCATGCTCGACCACCAATAGGCCATCTTCAAATCCTGGTACATTTTGTACTGCCAAGATGCATGGCATATGATGTATTATGCACTTCTTGTAGAATATATTATCTCAATTCCTCTTTCTCTAGCATATATAGGAAATCATGGTAATACAAATAACTATCTTCTTTAATCACAAGCTCAGTAGACTTCCCCACTTAAATCATACTTTTGATACTTTGAAGTTTATGATCATCTTCCTTTAAATCCTTCACTGTCTGTATCAAGCTTGACTTGACTGTAACTCAGCGAATAAACCATCATCATCTTGCAGCTTCAAAGTAACATGCATTGCCTTCAAAGCTAATATGAGCTTTCCAGTCAAGGTATCTATAACTTTATTAGCTTTCCTAGGATGATAGTCAATAAGGTAATTGTAATCCTTGATCAACTCCATCCACCTCCTTTGCCTCAAGTTTAATTCTTTTTATGTCGATAGATATTTTAGACTCTTATAGTCAGTGAATATATAGCACTTTGCCGCATAAAGATAGTGCCTCTATATCTTTAGAGCAAACACAATGGCTATGAGCTCTAAGTCATGTGCTGGGTAGTTTTTCTCATGAGGTTTTAACTATCGAGAAGTATAGGTAACAATCTTGCCATCCTACATGAGTACACATCCTAATCCATTCAGTGAAGTATCACTGTATATGGTGAACTCTATCCTTGACACTGGCTGAACTAATATCAGAGCCTCTATTAACTTATTCTTGAGCTTGTCAAAACTCTCTTGACACTTGCTATCCCATTCAAATTTCACATCTTTCCTCAGAAGATATGTCATAGGAGCTGTAATCAAGGAAAACCCCTCGAAAAACCTTCTATAATAACATACTAATCCCAAGAAACTCTTGATCTCCATCGTGTTCTTTGGTGTTTTCTATTCCATTACTACTTGAATTTTACTAAGATTAACCCTTATGTCTTCTATCGATGTTATATACTCTAAAAATGCTATGTCCTCTTACTAAAACTCACACTTGCTAAGCTTGATATAGAGTTTTTCATCCCTTAAAATCTCTAAAGCTACCCATAGATGCTTTTCATGCTTTTCTCAGTTCGTAGAATACATAAGGATGTTATCTGTGAAAACTACCATGAACTAATCTAGAAATGGCCTAAAGATTCTATTCATTAGGTCTATGAATGCTGCTGATGCATTAGTTAACCAGAAAGGCATCACTAAGAAATCATAATGACCATATCTAGTCCTAAAAGCCATCTTGTGTTTGTTTGCCTCTTTTAATCTCAACTAGTAATACCTAGATCTAAGATCAATCTTAGAGGAGACATTGCCCCTCTAAGCTGATCAAACAGATCATCGATCAATGGTAAAGGATACTTGTTCTTGATAGAGACTTTGTTCAACTCTCTATAATCCATATAAAATCTTAAAGTACCATCCTTCTTCTTGACAAATAGGATCAGTACTCACCATGGCGAAACACTTGGTCTAATGAAACCCTTGTTAGGAAGCTCTTGCAGCTATATCTTTAGCTTTTTTAACTCTATAGGAGACATTCTATATGGAGCTATAGAAACTAATGTTGTGTTTGGCATCACCTCAATCCTGAATTCTAACTCCTGTTTTGGTGGCAAACTAGGTAACTCATTTGGGAAAATATCCCTAAATTCTGCTACAATAGGAATTTGACTAGCCTCTGTTGTCTCCCTTATAGTGTTAACCACATAAGCAAGATATACTTCTCAACCCTTTTGTATCATCCTTCATGCCCTAGTTTCTGATACTACATTAACCATGCAATCAAATCTTTCACCCATCACTATCACTTCTAACCCGTCACTAGTTTGTAACGTGATCCTCTTCTTTTTACAATCCACCATGGCATTATACTTAGATAACTAGTCTATGCCCAAGATATGATAAAACTCATTGAATGGCAATTCAATGAGATCTGCTAAGAAAATGTGTCATTATGCTGACCATGGATAGTCTATATACACTTTATTCACTATAAGGTGCTATTCTATAAGATTGTTAACCATTATATCAAAGCCAAGGCCATCTAGTTCTAAACCTCGATCTATAACCCGTGCAGTGAAAAAATATGACTATGTGGACCTAGGGTCTACTAGTGCTAAAGTAGGTAAATCAAAGATATGGAATGTACCCATAATAACACCAATAGCCTTTACTCCTCTCTAGCTCTTATGGCATACTGCCTAGTTAGAGCACTATTCTCTATCTTATCTTTATGACAAACATTTGCTCTATTTCTTTTATCTCTCTTATCCTACTTTTGTTAAGGAACATATGGTTTCACCAGGCAATTTTCTAAAAATGATATTTAGAGCTACAGCCCCAGCAAAACCCTGGTATGAGTCTCCAACATACCCTTTAATGTCTCCTATGGCAAGTCTCACAAGTAAGTGTCATAGCACTACCTACAGTGGATCTAGGAGTGCCTAAAGTCTGAGTCTGTGCTTAGGTCTATGTTCTAGAACCCTATCTCGACCACTATGAGCAGTCAGACTACTTGTGTTGATAATGTATAGACTAACCACTCTTATGCTACTTATTAGATACATACCTAGCACTACCTTGCCCATGTCTAAAAGATTTCTTCTTGAAGTTGTCTCGCTTTTATCTCTAATCATGCACCTTTTTTGTAGTGTGATAAGCTTCTACTAAGGCTGAATGTCTCAGATCTTCATAGGAACAACCTATTACATGACATTTAAGTTCAATCCCTTCTCAAACTTCTTATAGCGGCCATCCCCAACATAGAAACACTTTCCATATGACACATAACCTCACACATAATCAATATCTTGGCTAAAATAAGTTATACACATAAATGCAATTGCCTAAGTTACAATTTGCCTATATGCTCCTTCTATGTGCATTTTTAGTCCTAAATGGTTAAAAGCCTTAAACTCACAGTTACTTTCACTCATTGGCATACATTTAATTTGTAGAATGTGCATTCCTTCATGCATAGGCATAAGTGTTATTTATTACATCATAATGTTGTATTTCTCCTAAGACTAATACCTATGAACTTAATTTCCCATAATGCCTATTTTCTTGAAATTATACCATACATATGCCAAAGGGCATTCGGCCCTCAATAATCACACCTAACAATCACATTTTATGCATTTAACATCCCATTTATCATAAATTTCAAATTATAGCATTTTATTACATTTTTATGCATTTAATTACTTTAAATACTAATATGGACATTATTACACAACATTTTTCATGTAATTTTGCACAATTTAAGGTGATTACACATACCTAGTAAGGTTGTACGGGGCACCTGAATTCAACCTAGGCCTTCTCTTTGCCTCGGGAGGCTCAAGTTAATGTTTTGCTTGCGAGTTCAAAAGGGTACAAAATTCAAAAATTAATATAAAATAATATAAAAGTCACCCTATATGAGCTCTACGACACCCTAAGAACCTGTGAGAAATAAAATTAATGAAAAAGAAATACCCGAGTGTCGAGAGGTTACTATTCACTTCGAGAAACTTCTTGATTTTTCTCCCAATTTTTTTTGTCATTCCCGATGTTTTTGGTGTCCGTTGATTCGTCTCGAGACACTCTTCAAATTGGGTATAATTTTTCAATATAGGTGTTGTTGTGGAAGGAAGAAGAACTCAAAGAATGGGGAGGGAGAAGGGGCCGAATTTTTTTTGGCTTGTAAGAAAGGTAGAGTATGTTGGTTGTATGGAATGAAAAATGAAAAGGAAAATTTTTATTTCCATATTTATACTTATAAAAAATTTAATTTTTCCTTTTTTCAATAATTTGTTATAATCGATAAGAATATCGGTTTACCCCCATTTTTGTCCGTATAACTTAATTAATTCAAACCCTAAATCCTGCCAAAATATCGAGCCCAAATTACAACAAGAACCTAAAAAATTAAATAATTTTATTTCGTAAAAATTAGGTAAAAATAGTTCCCGAACTAAAAAAATTCTAATTCTAAAACCATTTGATTATTTGCAATATTTGAGTATCAGGTTGTAACATTTTTAGATTATTTTAAGCAATTTTTAATTTATTTTATGGTTTAGCTTTATCTATAGCACTTTTCACTTCTGAATGACTTTGGATTAGCTTCAAACTTTACCCAAAATTCTTCAGTCATTAATACTCCCCGTTAGTACACTTAGTGTAGCTTGGATTTTGAGAAGCACTATTTATCCCGGGAAGTACTATTTGCGAGATTTAAGATTTTTGAGTTGTTACAATTACTCTAGATATGGGTGTGTGTACTTGATAAAGTATAAATTTGAAAACTTTGAAAAGTTTTAAGAATTCAAAAAAATGAAGTTAAGAAATAGCTTGATAGAAGTATTAAAACACTATGATTAAACCGAGGTTGAGAATATTTATGTAATGAATTTTAAAGTTATCTAAGAGAAAAAAAAAGTATATTACCTCAATAGGCTCCTCTATGTATGCCACTACACAATGGTGTATTTTAAAGGAGAAATTGAATCCTATTAGACATGGTTTAATCTATGATAAGCCTTACAAGGTTGCCTAAATCATTTTGGGGTTATGCAGTTGAAATTATGATTTGTCTTTTAAACATAGTTCTATCAAAGTCAGTTGACATTACACCATATAAGATATTGTATAATAAGAATCTCATTCTTTCACATATCAAGCTATGGGGATGCCTTGAATATCTGAGGAGAATAATGTCAAATAAGCTCGAAGGTAAGTCTGACATATGCTTATTTATAGGGTATCCAAAGAAAACTTTAGGATACTAGTTCCATTTTCTTTTAGGACAAAAATGTTTATTTCAAAGCATGCATTCTTTCTAGAGAAAGAGTTTCTCATGAAAGATAGTGGGAGTAAAATTGAACTTGATAAAGTTCAAGATTAACAAATTGAAGCAGATCAACCAACTGATCCCAATTCTATTACTTAGAGTGATGAGATAATAGAAGAACCTATAGAAACACAAGTTCCTAAATGATCTACTAAGGTTAGGACTGTTCTAGAGAGATATGGATTTCTCATGGACTAGGATAAGGAAGTAACCATAGTATAAAACCATGAGCTTACTAGTTATAAGAATGTTCTAAATAGTTTAGAATCAAACTCATGGCTTAAGGCCATGAAATCTAAAATTTATTCCATGTACAATAACTAAGTATGGACCCTGGTTGATCCACCTAAAGGGATAAAACCCATTAGGTGCAAATCAATCATTAAAAAGAAGATCGACATGAAAGGTAATATGATTACCTATAAAGGTCGATTGGTAGCCAAAGGCTATTATCAAAGATAAGGGATTGACTTTGATGAAACTTTTTATATAGTTACAATGTTAAAATCCATTCAGATTATACTAGACATAGTTGCTCATTAAGATTTTGAGATTTTGAAAATGGATGAAAAGATTACTTTCCTTAAATGGAAAATTTTTAGAAGAAGTTTATGTGACACAACCTAATGGTTTTACATCCATAGATGGCAATCAAGTGTATAAGCTTCAAATATCTAATTTTGGATTAAAGTGAGCTTTTAGGAGCTAGAACATCTCTTTTAATGAGACAATCAAAGAGTTTGGTTTCTCACAAAGCATAAATAAACCATATGTTTACAAGATAGTCAGTGGGAGTGCAATCTTTTTTCTTAAGTTATATGTAGATGACATACTAATAATAGGTAATAATTTCTCTATTCTCCAATCAATCAAGATTTTGTTGAGTAAATATTTCACCATGAAAAACCTTAGAGAAGTAACCTATATCTTATGGACTAGGATCTATAGAGATAGATCCAAAAGGTTGCTTGGTCTTTCATAGTCTACGTATATAGATAAAATGCTATGTTATATACAAGACCCATTTTAGCATTTGATCTAACTATCATGAGCATATTCCAATCTAATTATGTAGAGGAACATTAAGTGGCTATCAAGAATATCTTTAAGTACTCGAGAATGACTAAGATTTATTCTTGATTTATAAAGAAGGAGATCTATAGGTTAGTTAGCATATTGATGCCAACTTTCAATGTGATAACAATGACTATAAATCTTAATTTGGATATGTATACATTATATGTAGAGGTGCAATTGCTTAGAAGTGTTTCAAATAAAATACGATTGCGGATTCTACTAACAAAGTCAAGTACATAGTAGCTTTCAATGTAGCTAAGGAAGCCATTTGGATTATGAACATGTACTTCAGTGTTACCATCTAATTAGAGAGATTATCGATAGACAGGATGTGAAAATTAAAAGGGTCCCCACAAATTAAAACACAACTAATCCTCTCACACAAAGGCATTATCACAAGTGAAGTTTGATTAACATGTAAATGCAATAAGCATTAAGTACATGGGTTATTGGCTCTAGTGCAAGAGGGAGATTATTAGATGTAGCCCTAGAACTTATGTTATAAGGTAATATTTATTTCTTTAAATCTTGTGAATTAATGTAAAAGGCATTTTCTCTTTTTTGTCATGGTACTTTTATATATTACTTGTAATTGTTTGCAATAACTTAAACCATGTTGTAAAGTCCCTAGTATAAAATCACAGTGCAGAGGAAATCATAAAGTGTTCATGATGTAAGATTCTTATTGCATGCAAATGTGATATACCTAAATATCCCTGGTCATAGTATTAACAAGATGGGATATTGTTAATGTGAATAGATCAGCACATGTTATACTTTTTGATTGGATCAAGTAATAGTTCTCACAAGCTGTAGGCATAGAGATGCTTAGAGTTAACATATGGATGCTTACTTAGGAGGTAAGTACATCAGATACCCACTATGATATCTTCTTATAAATACTTAATCTATATTAGTAAAAGTATCTCATCATATTAATGGTACAAGTATCCTTCGACTTGAGATTACTAACTATCTTAAATATGGAGTGACATACTTTGACTCTAAAGCTTTCACTTTAAAAAAGAAGTATACATAGTAAGGCGATTGGGTATGGCATGGCATATTTAGTAATCAATAAAGGATTCACCACCCCCTAAATTATAATAGGGAGTTTATCTCATAGTTTTGATAAGTAATCTTTATTCTAGAATCTTTGCCTAAAGTAAGATGCAATGTGTGAATGGGATTCACAAAGGGCAATTTTGGAATAAAAGTAAAATTATAAAAACAATATGTCCAGGTCTTAATTAATGACACTTAGTTATGCTTTGAGTTAACATAAGTCCATACCCTAAACTGGATGGGATAAAAAATGGTGAAAGGAGTTTATTGCATTGTAACTATATATGGAAGTGTTAAGTCAAATCACTTGACTTTCTAGCATTTAGGTAGTCATGATGCATGGCTAGATGCCTCTCTTGACTTGTATACAAGTGATATATCAATTGGTGAATTGATATTTATTCAATATCTATAGAGTCTCAATTGGATTAGGACTCTAATTCACTATATATTGCCAAACTATTCTAGAAACCCATAGGGTCACACACATAAAGGGAGTTTGAAGAAGATTTAATGAGATTGAATATTCTAATGATATGAGATATCATTGGAAGATGAATGAAGAAGAAGAAATAAGAAAATGGGCTTGGGGCCCACTTGCAAATTAGAAGTCCAAAAAATAGGGTTTTTGGACTTGGGCCTTATGAAATCCAAATTTTAATTTTTCTTGCATCCAATTTTTATAGGATTTAAAAGGATTTAAAAGGCCTTAAATTAGAGTAATTATTAATCCAAAATGAGGCCTAAGAGTGCCATATAGGATTAATGAAAGTAGGGCCAAAGCAAATTACACATAAGCCCATTAAAAAGCTTATACACATAGGATAGAAAGGGGCCCAATTAGTGAGTCCATTTTAGCCAAATTTTAAGGGCCAAAACTTGACATAAAAAGGGTTTACTTAAAGTATAAATAACCCTTATAGCGATAGCTACCATGGGTGCATTTTCTATAGTAGAAATTGCCACATATAATAATTGAAAACATAGAAATTTCTTTTTCTTCCTTCATCCGGTTGAAAATTTTACTAGCACCTAGATTTTCAAGTTGCCTTCCTCTAAGAAAATCTTGTGTGGATTACCTTAGAGGTGTTCCTAACTGATAATCACTATGGTTTATGATAACCTATTGAGATGAGCAAAAGAAAAAAAAAAGCTGCTTATTGGTATCGCGTAGAGAATTTACAATAAATTCTTATTTTGTGATTTTCTTTAATATAAATAATTTTGTTTTTCAATTTTTCAATGTTCCAACCTTTGTTGGGGTTCCATGGTTGTTTTATTTCTGCTATGCATGAGTTCATGGGAACCAACATTGTGTTAGAATATGATGGGATCGAATTTGACTAAGGATGTAAAAGAGAAAGTTAAAATTATCATAGATCAGTGAAAAGCAGCAATAGACAAACAAAAATCATATGCATACCAAAAAAAAGCCAATTGAGTTTGAAGTAAGAGATAAAGTCTTCCTTAAAGTATTGCCTTAGAAGGAAATACTTTGATTTGGCAATAAAGTTAAGCTGAGCCCAAGGTTTATTAGCTTATATAAAGTTGTTGAATATGTGGGGTCAATGGCCTAAAGATTGGCATCACCCCTAAAGCTACAGTAGATTTAAGATTTCTTTCAGGTCTCAATACTAAGGAAATATAGATCCAATCCTTCACATGTACTTTTAATTGAGGAAAAAAAGTATAACCTAGCTTTATGAATAGTACCACACAAAGCACGAATAGTGTTTCCCGAGCATCCAAGTCACACTGAGGTGGTCGAGAAGGAGTACTAGTCATAAAACTATGATAGGTGAAATAATAATGAAAACAAAGTTATTTAAAGTAACCATAAAACAAATAAAAATTTTCACGTCGATATCTAATGAATAGTGCACTTAGTTTATGTCGAGTGATAAAATGTTCTAGATGTGTTCAAACTAACCTAGAAATAGCACAACCTGAAGGTTAAAAATTCCAATTAGTCTAATGGTGTTGAAATCAAAATTTTCAGATATCAATAAGTATTTTATCTAAATTTCTTAAAAATGCGATTGATTAATTAACTAAGTTCCCATTAGATTTTGGACCTGAGACTTTAAGGTCCATAAATTAGGAAATTCTATAATTTTTGGTGTGAAAAAAAGCATTTTTAGAGACCTCAAACATTAAAACCACATTTTGGAATCTTAAAACTTAGTAGGATTAATCGTAGCTATTTGTTTGCTACATAGCATGATCGTGGACATCCATGGTCTTAATATAAAAGGTGAAATTGTGTATGTGTCATGTAGGATCAAAATCTTCATCTTCTCCCCTATCTCCCCCATGGTTAATGCCACCCTCTTTTCTCTCCCCTCTCTCTTCTTTTCTTTATAACTCTACCAAATCTCTATGAAATCCTTTACTTTATATATCAAAAATACTCTAAATCACCTCTAGAGTTCTATTTTAGGGTTAAATTTACATAAATAAGTGAGTTTCATGGAAAAAGAGAGGTGGAAACATTTAGGGTTTCAAACCCGTAAATTAAGGTGAACCTTAAATCCAAACCTAAACATCTTTCTAAGTAATTAGGGATGCTCTAATTGATAATTCTAGGATTATTTTTGAATTTAGAGTTGTATAGAATTTTCTATGATTTTTTCTAATGTATTACCTATTATAGAAATTAGAAAACTTGGAGGAAAGTAAGGATAAATGCAAAAAAAAGCTATGAGGTGCTATTCAAGATGCATAATAATCACTCTATAAGTATATTCAATAAAATATATATGTGTTTTGCATTTTCCATAAGGGATGCATTATGCATATGTTATTGATTTAGGGGTTAGTATGACCTTAAAATGGAAATTAGGGTATATTAGGGTTTATAACATGTTTAACAAGAATGAATTGAAATTGAGTTTAAAATAATTAAAATGTGGAAATCTTAATAGTAGCCAAATGGTATGTCAAAAAAGGGACAAAGATGTAATTAATGAATTTCTAATCATAATTATTGGAACTAAGATGTAGTGTGCTTAAATGAAAAAGTGCATTATGTGTTTGGAATGTATAAGTAAGAATGCGTCGGTAATCAAAATGATAACATGCCGTATGGGTATATTGTTTGATGAAACATGTGAGACATGTTATGTGTTAGCATATGTATTGGTAATGTATAATTGTAAGTAGTAACATAAATAATAGAAATGGTGTTATGAGAAGAATGGTAAATGGTTATTTGAAATGGCAATGTATAGTAGGAATTAATAAATATGTATAACGGAGACTGTATTATAAGTTGAGGAATATGACATAATCATGAATAGGATAAGTAAAGTATTGATGACATTGTGAATATGTTGACATTTTATGATATTTTGTTATAATATGGGTATAGTCGCTAAAAGGTCCGACAGAACCACTGCACATAATTTTATGTGGGTGTAGCGACTAGGAGGTTAAACAAGAGCACTGCATATATATATTAACAATATTGATATTTAATGTGAGTGCAGCTACTAAGAGGTCCAATCGAACCACCATACATATTATAAAGTAGGCTATTACATACTTATACTGATATGATATGCTGGTACAATAGCCATAAGGTCCAAAATGTGGGCCACAGCATATCATGATCTTGATATCCAAAAATCAAATTGGTGTTTGCCAGATATAGGCTAATAAATGGAAAAAACCAATGTGTGATATAACGAGTAATGAGGTAATAAATAATTCATGATATAAGTGTATGTAAGGATAAATACATAATTAATCACATTAAATGTCATAATATGAGCATAACAAATGATAATGTGGTAACCAAGTAAGGACATGGGCATGATAAATGGAATTAAGTAAAATAATTAGGCTGAGTATGTAACCAATTGGACATGGTAATGCATTGGCTTATTTTAGGAATCATATTGTTTGGCATTGCACACTAAATTTGAATACGTATACAAGTATGAATATATTTTATCAAATACACCACTAAGCTTTATGCTTAGTGAATCATGTTTTTTATTTGTAAGTCATAGATAGGCAGCTTCTATCTAGCCTTAAAGCAGTAGTGCAGTGGACCCAACTTCGTGCTTTAGTGCACTTTTGACATGTATAGTGTGATGTACATATTAGTAGATGGCAATAATATGTAAATATGTAGAATAAGTTAATTTCATCTCATGTATATATTACTTAAGTTTAGTAAAGATGTATAACAATATAATAGATGTTTTATGCTTATGATGTGTATGCATGTGAACTTATCTATGCATTGATAGTGTGATTCTTATAACTATTTTGATAGCTTAATTGTAAAAATGTTGATTGATGTGGGTTATGAGGACCAGATATGAGACCTCTTACCCAATTCGGTTGCCAGAATAGAATAAGGTATATACACACAAATGTGCTATCCAAACTTACTTAACCTTTTATTATTACTTAAAATCCAAATAAATTAAAACCTTTTAGAACATAATTGATTTGGAATTAAAGTCTTGAAATCACATAGTTAAAGAAATAAAAATCTACTTATCATTTTAAATCCATTTCGAGAATCCTTGTTCAAAAATTCGGCAACATAATGGCTATATCGAGATATTATCCCAAAGTGAATAGTAATCCTACATAAGGAAAAGCTCTTCTAAATTTCAACAAAACTCACTCCCCACTTTTGTGATCCTCTAATCACTTCAAATCAACCAACAATACAAACCATAATTTAGACACCAAGAAGGGATATCATATAAGCATACAAATTCAATTTAACTTGCTCTAATAGTGTCAAAAACATTTACATCCTAGATTAGGCCTAATCCTTTTCATGTTACATATAAGTGCCACTAATTAATTACATCAGATAATAAATATGTACAAAACAACAAAAATTCCAAAAAGTGTCTTTCTCTTGATTGCAACAAATATTGAGGCTTTGACTTTAATTAGGTTGTTTAACCTATATATCACAAATAAAATGATACACTAAGCAAATTTGCTTACTGGTGTGATTAATGAAATTAAATGCACACATAATCACACTCATATGTATAAATTGATAGGGCATTAACATGCAATTATATGTGCATAAAATATAATACCCAAATAAACAAACAACATAGTATTACTTAAACTTCATAAAATAGGCATAAAGTCATAAGCAACATTCATCAACTTTATTGAACCTCAATTATCAACCTTTTTAATGAATTTCAATATTATCATATTTTCCTACCCATATTTAAGATAACATAAGACTATACTAGATAATGAGGACACTAGGGCCATTAAGGCCATTAGGACCACAAAAGCCCAAAAATCTAGACTTGAAGATCATCAGGACTATAGTAGTCCACCAATCTAGACTCATAGGTCATCAGGACTCTAAAAGTATAGCAATCTGGACCCAAAGGTCATTAGAACTCTAAAAAGCGCAAAAAATCTCATCATAAGACCCACAGGTCATAAAAGTTAACATAAAACCCATAAAGTCATGACATTAGGTACAAAAGTACCTTAGTTGCTATTAAACCCTTAGTTGACTAGTTAACCTATCCATCTAGGTTGTTAACTTTTATAGGCTAATTACCAATTTTATTTTCTTAGCCTTACCATTTTATGTAGCTTAAGTAAACTTGTGACACCCCTCTCTTGACTTAGTAGCTAGATCCGAATGAGGGATGGCATATTATGACACCTCCTACCCAAACTGTTACCAATCTGAATAAAAGATAACATGATAACCAACTTACATTACCTTTACCATTATCTTATTTAAATCCTTTATATGCAAATCAAACATATTAACAAAACTACCTTATTACAATAATATTTTAATATTGTGATAGCTGTATGATGACATAACCCAAATAAAATGTACAAAACATAGCACTTCTATAACATCTCAATCATTAAATAACATCATAGACCTATTTGGTCCTCATCTCATCTCAATATCCTAAGTAGTCATATCACAACATGTATTCACATCTACACATATACAAGTCATAAGAGCATAACATGTGTAATATAGATTTACATCACAACATGCCATTTTGCATAATATATATCACACCATTCTAGTCCTATTATGATTACATATAAGTGCTAACTACATATACACTTACATCACATTATAAAACCATAATATACCAAAAACACTTGTTGCTAACTTCACTATGCTACACTATTGTTGCTGAGGCTAGCTGAAGCTATATATCGATTACCTACACATTGAAAAAAATGATGCACTGAGCATAAAACTTAGTGGTGTATTTAATAAAATATGCTTACACATATATGCACACAAATTCACATTAAGCATGCAAAGCTATATAAAGTCATAACATATAAAGTGCACATACATTTGTTATGCCCATGGTTTTACTTGCTTACCCCTATCACATTACCATAATGTAGTCATAACATATTCATTGTCATTTTATGTTTATCAAGCCTTTTATTCATTTTATAGTACACAAAAATTTCCATTACTTAATTAGCTAGCTTATATCTGAGAGACACGAATCCTAATACTTGATATTGGGATCCTAATGTGTAATGGTCCATTTTTTGGACCTCAATGCTATTGTACTAGCATGATAACTCATGATGATTATGTAGTGATCCTATTAAACCTTTTTATGACTACACCCATATGAATATGTGCAGTGGTTCTATTGGACCTCCCCGTAGCTGCACCCATATGATATATCATATTTAATCAATGTTAAATATCTCATATCAATTTCCAACATATATATGTGTGTGTATAGTGGACTTCATGGACCTCACCGTTGTTGCACCTGCATGATAATGAAATCATGATGTCCTAGTAGTTGTTACTTCTGCTGTTGATCTGTCAACATATCTAATAAGTTGCCTAACATATAGAGGCTATCAACACTTTACTTTATATGCTTTTAGATTATGTAATCTTTGTATATAATACATGATCATAATCATACCTTTTTCCCATCATTGATACAAACATGATCTATGCATGTTTTTCATTTGATGACTTATGTTCCACAATCAAAGTTGTCATCATAATTATACCTACATTGTAACTTATGTTTCATCACATCTCTAATACAACTTATACATGTACACATGAAAATACAGACATAACACAAATATAATTTACCTCATTTCTAACAAATAGCATTTCTTTCTATCAATCATTATCCTATCATGATTAATCATCTAAATATAACTCAAATATACACATTTTAACTATATTATCATAAATTACCATTTTGCTCCTTTTACACATAACATTCTGCCAAGTGTGTAATTCATCAATAAAATTATTTTGTCATTATTTCTTTATTATTTACACTTATTTGGCATACAATAAACCATAGCAAGGCATCATTAATATTTTAGAACCATCCATACTTTTAAATTAACAAGTTACATAATGAGCATACAAACTTGAAATGTAGAAACTAACAAAGTGTATAGATATTTTATCAAATACACTTATAAAGTAATTTCTCAGTGTCCCAAATATCACTTTATATCTTCTCTTTGCCATTAGCTTGCCTCTCTTCAACTTTGTCTAAGTTCTATAATAGGCAATATGTTAGAAAAATTTGTAGAAAAATCTACACTAATTAAAACTTAAAAATAACACCCGTACCATAAATCCAAGCATGCCTAATATCGTAGAAAAATATTAGAACTCCAAAAACATGCTTACCTAGCTTATGGATTTCTAAAACCCTAACCTTCAAGTCTTTTATTTTTTAACAAAAATCCCTTTTTATCATGACATAAACACTATAATAAGACTCTAGACATGACAAGGATCATTTGCGTATAAGATTTGAGTGTTTTTCTTGAGATTTTGTGGTGTTTAAAGAAAATTTGGGTAAGAGTGTTTTAATGGAGATAGCTTTGATTTTCTTAAAAGGAAAAAGGTGATGGCTTTGTGAACATATGTTATACACTCACATATATATATATTAAATTCATGAAAGGTCATAATTAAGCCACATAATGATCTAATGATTAGATTTAATCTTATTTATATTTTAATCCTTAAAACATTGTTCTTAAATTTTGAGTTCTCTAAAACACCTTCTCAAGGCACCAAAAACTCTAAAATTTCTAAATTAAGGGACTCCTCATAGTTCATGGCCAAAAGCCAAAGGAAACATGCTTAACTATATAATCGCATAAATAAGAAATATTTATCAGTGTTAGAATATTCTAATTTCTTCACCATTAGACTACTTAGAATTTTTAACCTTCAGGTCATGCTATTTTTGGCTCAGTCTGAGAACATCTTAACCTTTTTATATCACAACTCAAATTACAATTACTATTCACTAGATATCGACATAAAATAATTTTTTTATTTTATGGCTGCTTCAAGTTCTTTTATTCATGCCTTATTTTTCCCATTGAAGTTTCATGACTAGGACCCCTCTCTAGATCACCTTAGTGGGGCCCACTACTTAGAAATCCTAACCATAACCTGAGAAGTACTATTATAATGCTCAAAAAATCCCAATGTTATTAATAGTACCTCTCGTCATGTGAATAGTATTTTTTGAGGTTGGGTCACACAAATCTTATTGAATGAAAGTATTAATTATAACATAATTTTAGGTGAAATTTAAAGTCAAAACAAAGTCATTTCGGTGGTTAAAAACAACAATTAAGTTTTGCGATAGTGTTATGTGAACAGTGACCTAGTTTTAGTTGAACCGTAAAATATTCAAAAAGTTGCTCAAAGAATTTTAGGATTAATATAACTCGATATTAAAAAATTTTAATTAGCTTATTGGCATTGAATTGGAATTTTTTGAGATTGGGAAGTATTTTCAGAAAAATTGGTTAACCTTAAAAACTATATTTTCAATCGATTTTTTTAACACAGATTTTTAAAGGCTTTTGAGGCTTGATTTATAGATAATTATGGGTCTTTTAAATGTCAAAAATTAGTTGATAAAATTGAAAAAAATTGTATAAAAGGGTCAAACTTTGGTAAAAGGAAGAAGTGTCTTCTTCCTTTGAACCAAAAAGTAGCCGATGCCAAAGAGGGGAGTCAAAAAGCCATTTCTGCTCCTTCAAGATTCAAATTTGACCTAATTTCTTTCATTTAAGCCACCACAACCTTTAAACATCATTTTTACCTTGATTTACATGAAAAATCAAGAGAAAAGCTAGATTTTCCACCACAATAAATTGTAACTTGAGATTAATTGAGTAAGATTTAATGAATTTTAATATTTTTCCCATGTTGCCTAGGTGCCCAAGGTTATGTCTATGTAGTCAATTTTTCATTTTAGTATTTGTACAATTTATTATAAATTTTTATGTGTTGAATTTGTAATGGGAAATTGAGGAAACTGACAAAACCCTAGACAAAAGGAAGAGCAAGGTGTAAATGGTCCTTAAGAGTGCATTTTAACTCTATTGGTACATGTAATTGACATAAATTATGGAAATTTAATTATGCCCTAAATATGCCAGAATGTGTTATTAATGTTAATTTTGTAATAAATGTAAAATTATGCTTATGTTTATTAATTTATTATGATTAATGATTGACTTAATGTATGCTAATATTAATTATGATGCTAGATGGAATAAAAATGATGTATATGATATTGTGTGAAATGTGGCCATACATGTTTGTGTATGTATGTGTGCATTATACATGGGAAATGTGATGTGTGAATAATGTGCTTATGGGGATATAATGTATGAAGATGAATACAAGAGATAGACATTTGAGGCCTTGGATGCCATGATGACTAAAGTGGCTATTTGAGGTTGTATGTGTGCATTTTGGTTTTCATAGGCATGTGTCTGCATGTATGTGTTACAAAAGTGTGTTATGTATGATGTATAACCATCAATAGATGTAATTGTCTATATGTACATGAGAGATGATTTATAATATGATGAAAGACATTATGGATAATTAGGGAGAATAATAGTCGAATGGCCTATCTGTATGAGCATAGGTGTGAAATGGCATAATGTGCATGCAAATGATGAACTGTGCAAGTGAATGGCTAATTGGTCATATACATGTGAGATAGAATATGTAATGTGAATATATGTATGTATGATGCATGAAAGATAATATGAGTTATTATGTGTTTATGTATATCCATGCCTAATGGTAAGCATGAGATGAGTAAGCATGGTTTATAGTATGCTTATGACCATTAGGAATGAGATGGTATATGGGATAAAAAGAAAATATATATGATAGCTTACCATGATAGAGTGCCCAAATGGCCATGGCATGTAAATGGTGTTTTTGATACATGTTATATATGTTAGTGTCTATGTAAGTTTATATGCATGTAAATAAATAATATGATAAATTATATTTGATGGTTTAACCGTGTGGTTTTGTATGTGACTATAATGTGTTTAGAACATATAATGGTTAATGTTGATATAAAAGATACATAATGTGATAATGCATTCTTTATTGCTTTAATGCATGATATATTGCATCTATGATGAATAATGAGTTTTATATGGCATAACTTTATATTATTGTGCCTATTGTATGTTTATTATATATATAATATGCATGTGATGAAATGAGAGGCTTAATGGCATCGGAATGACATAAATTGTGCATATAGTCATTATGTTATAGTAGATAAGATGCCATAGGAATGCATAATGCATTTAATATGAACAAGTATTGATACAGTGTGTACATTACCATATGTATATAAAGACTTTGATATATGCCATTGTAATGTGGTCCTATATGACATAATAACATATTAAGCTTATAATTGTACTTTTTCCCGATTTAGTCATTAGTTGGCTAAACCAATTTAATTTAAAGCAACATTAATCAATATTAATACAATGAAACTAAAAGTAATTAGTTAATAGCCCATGCAAGTAAATAGAATAGTTGAATAGGTTGATCGATTAGCTAGGAGTTATAGAGTTGCTAAGGTACTTTGTTACCTCTATAACCTTCAAGTTGCAAGGCATGAACCATCGAGTTATTTTATATGTTTTAACCTATGAAACTGATGCATAAATCTTTGAATCTTATTTCTAACCTTTAGGACTAATGCATGTTAATGATTTGATTTTTGACTTTCAGGTTTGATACGTATTGACCTGCAATTTTATGATTTTTTAACCTTTGGCTTTGATGCGTGCGAGCTTAGGTGGTTCCGAAGGCCTAAGTGGTCTATTGATACTCCGATAACCATAGTGTATATGTTTCATGGGGATGGGCTTAATAAATAGATCTTAATGAATAATTAACATGTTGATTTAATGTATGACATGTTTTAATGACGTATGATTTTTGTGATGCAACATATACATGTTTTATGCCATGTTAGTGCATCTATGCATGTCATGTTCAATGTTGCTATCATGTGAAAATGTAAATGTTAATAATTCATATATTAATGTATGATGATAAATGGTATATTTATACAAGTTCTATCAATTACACCACTAAGTTATTACTTAGCGTATCGTTTATTTTTTATGATGCGTAGGTAAGGTGATAATTTTAGCAAAGAGCCTTGAATCTTTAGGTTATTAAGAGAAGGAAGATTCTTTTTGTATAATTTGTATCTGAATTTTATGATGTATAGATAGATAGCACTCACATGGGTGTAATTTTAGGAATGGGGCTTAAACTAGATGAAAATATAAATTTTTGGATTTCAACAGTCTATAAATTATTTTAAAGTTGATTTTTGATTTATGTTGACCACATGTTGATATAATTGATGTATGTTTTGAGATTATGTGTTTCTTATGGCTATGGGTTGATCAGAAGGATCACAGGAGATATGAATGAATGTGGAAAATGTTTTAAAAGTGTTTTTGATATTTTAAGTTACTATTCACATTTGGAATAATGTCTCAGTACAGCCATTATGCTGCTGAATTTTCGATAGAAGGATTTCTAAATGTGGATTGTAACTAGTTTTTGAAAAATTTTTGTAATATGTATCGCATAACCTTATACAACCATATGGCACACATATATAGCCTAAAGCACCTAGGAATGCCAAAATCAAGCTCTAATTCCACCAAATATGACACCTCTCCCTCAATCTGATAGTTGGATCCGAACGAGGGATTGCACATTATGACACCTCCTACCTAAACTATTAACAATCCAAATAAGATATGACACGACAGCCAACTTATCTTAACTTTACCGTTAACTTATTTAAAACCTTTATATGCAAATCATACATATTAATAAAAACTATCTTATTTCAACAAAATTTTAGTAGCATGATAGTTGTATGATGACATATCTCAAATAAAACCTGCAAACAATAGCACTTCTATATCATCTCAATCCCTAGATAACATCCTAGACCTATCTTGTCCTTATCTCATCTCAACACCTTAAGTAGTCATATCACATGTATTCATATCCATACACATACAAGTCATAAGAGTATAACATGTATAATATAGGTTTATATCCTAACATGCCATTTTTTGTAACACATATCATAACATTCCTGTCTTATTATTTTACAAATGAGTGCCAACGACATATGCAATTACATTACATTATAAAACCATAATATACCAAAAACACTTATGGCTAACTTCACTACACTGCATTACTACTATTAAGGCTAGCTGAAGCTATCTATCTATTACTTATGCATTAAAAAATGCGATGCGCTAGTCATAAACCTTAGTGGTATATTCAATAAATATGCTTACATATGTATGCACACATTCACATTAAGCATGTAAGGCTATGTAAAGTCATAACATAAAAAGTGTACACATATTTGTTATGCCCATGGTTTTACCTGCATACCCTTGTCACATTACCTTAAACTAGTCATAACATATACATTCACATTTTATGTTTATCAAGCCTTTTATTTATTTTATAGTGCACACAAATTTCCATTACTTAATTAGCTTGCCCATGTCTAATAAACATGAATCACAATACCAGATATTAGGATCCACCATGATAAGTTATGATGATTGTGCAGTGGTCTTATTGAACCTCTCCACGACTGCACCTATATGAATATGTGCAGTGGTTTTGTTACACCTCCACTTTGCTGCACCCACATGATGTATCATATCTCATCAATGTTTAATATCTCATATCAATATCCAACATATAAGTGTGTGCACAGTGGCCCTTATAGACCTCACTAGGATTGCACTAATATGATAATGACATTATAATTCCTAGCAATTATTACTTCTCTAGTTGTCTAGTTAACCTATCCAGTAGGTTGCTTAACATATATAGGCTGCCAATACTATACTTTATACATTTTTACATTATATAATCTTTACACATAATACCTAATCATAATCATACCTTTCTTTACATAATTGATACAAACATGATCCTTACATGTTTTTCATTTGATGACTTATGTTTCATAATCAAAATTGTCATCACAATTATGCTTATGTTGAAACTTCTTTTTCATCACATCAATCATGCAACTTATACATATACACATGAAAATGCATACACACAACACATATATAATTTACCTCATTCAAACATATAGCATTTCTTTCCATCAAATGTTATCTTAGCATGATTAATCATCTAAATGTAACTCAAATATACACATTTTAACCATATTATCATAAATTACCATTTTGCCCTTTTTACACATAACAATTGGCCAAGTGTGTAATTCATCAATAAAATTATTTTATCATTATTTCTCCATTATTTTCACTTATTTAGCAAACAATAAACCTTAGTAATCTATCATTAATATTATAGGACCATCCATACTTCTAACTGAACAAGTTACATAATGAACATACAAACTTGGAATGCACAAACTAACAAAGTGTACACATATTTTATTGATTACACTTACAAAGCAATTTCTCAGTGTCCTAAATATCACTTTACAGCTTTTCTTTGCTCTTAGCTTGCCTCTCTTCAACTTTGTCTAAGTTTCATAATAGTCATCATGTTAGAAAAATGTATAAAAAATTTACACTAATCAAAACTCAGAAATGACACCTGTACTGTAATTCTAAGTATACCTAATATTGTGGAAAAATATTAGAACTCTAATAAAATGCTTACCTAGATTATGGGTTTCCAAATTCCTAACCTTTAAATCTTTTCTTTTTCAATAAAAATCCTTATTCTCATAAAATAAACATTGTAATAAGACTCTAGAAGTGACGAGGATCATTTTGAGTATAAGATTCGAGGGTTTTACTTAAGATTTTTTGTTATTTGAAGAAAAAAAGGGGGAGAGGGTTTTAATAGAGATGGCATTAGCTTCCTCATAAGGAAAATGATGATGGCTTTGTGATCATGTGTTATGCACACACACACACACACAGATATATATATATATATATATATATATATATATATATATGTAT
>CANXYI010899847.1:0-14154 GCA_948208565.1 Hura crepitans
CCTTTTATTTGAATGTTAAATTTTTGTTTGATTCTTTTGTTTTTGGGCTTGAGGACCTATGTGAAGTTTAAATGTTGATGATATATTGATGATAATAGAGGACTAGAAGGGTTTAGAGGGTAACAAAAGATGTTATTGAGGTTATTAGAAGTCTTTTTCATAAGTCAAAATTTTCAAAATTTCACCTGAGTAGCCATTGTGCTACCTAAACTTCCATAAAATCTATAGTTGGCTGTCAAATAGATTTTTAGGTTAAATTTACCCTAAAGAATAATGTGTAAGTGATAGATAAGAATCTAGGCAATATCTATCTAGGTAATAAATTATTTGCAAGTGTTAAGCGAATGCAGGTCTAGAGCAAATTTAGGATGGGTGACCTAGTGGGAAGTGCATCGCCTATCATGTTTCTTTAGGAATCTATTAGGGGGTGTCATAGTGGGATAAACTAAATGTCAATAGGGGACATCTATGTTTGATTATCTGCTTAATTAAGCCTAAGCAATCTCTTGTATTTGAAGCACATGAAAAGACAATGGCACATATCATTTAAATCTAATTCAAGGTTAAATTAGGTTAGGCTAATTCAAGATAAAAGGCAAAATGGGCTTGGCCCCACATTAAACATGGTTAAATAAAATAGGCCCATATAGTAATAGAAATGCAATCACAAACACTTAAGGTCATACACCTTGGGGAAGTTGCTGAGCTTGACTACTCGGGCTCGTGGTTTGGTCAGAAAGGCTTTCATAGCTCCTACAAGTAGGGTCACTCCTAACGGATCTTTCTAATCGATGGTAACAGTGACTAGTTAGTTCATTGTTTCATATACTTGAAGTATAAGGCTTGTTAGTGATAGATATGTTAGCAATTCCCCATTCTTAAATGAAAAATGTGTTTATGTTTTCCAAGACCATCAACGGTAAAAAAAGACATAATATTATAGGATACAATATGTGGTACTGATAAAAATTAGAATATCAGAAGGCATATTATTGGAGCATTTTCAAATTCAATTATCATTTCTAGTGGAGTCACCACTATAGATTTATGTTATTTTGCTAAGAAGGAGGTGGTTAGTATTTAGAGTTGCCACTTGGCTTTACACCAGGATGACTGATCTTTTGCCCAAAAAGGATTCAAAATTAGATCTTATTTATATGCCAAGAATATAGCTTCCTTTATATTCTAACATTTATCAATCCTATATAATGCAATCAAGCATTTTAATTTAAAGCATTCATATCATCTTTTCACTTAGAGAGAATAAGTTAAAATATTGAGAATATACAACAAGCATAATTGTGAATTTTATACATCGACAAATTGAGTTATTAATTAGTTATTGTTTGACCTTACAACTAGCTATAACTCTGTAGAAATTGGTAGTAATTGCCCAACTCCCATCTCTAGGAGATTGGCTTTTGTTAAAATACATTTTTCATGTGAACTTTATGAAGAGAGAATCAAAACCATTTTATTAAGAATACCAATTAATTAGTTAGAAAATCATTAATATGAGGTTATGATTTTAGGCATATAAAATGAGTTATGAAACTACTTATTACTACCCAAAATAAACAAAAAGAAATAAAAGGTTTAAAGCTAAATAATGAAACAAAGATTAAGTTATTTGGTCCCGTTTTTATGTCGTCAAGTGCGTGCGGACTCACTACGGCCTCTAGTATCTGTCCATGCAAACTATAACATGTCAAAAGAGCAATGTCCATCTGGACCTCATATTTAACATGAATGGTCAACATGTACACAACTTAGATGAAAGTGAATAGTAATATAAACAAAAGTCTATCAGGACCTGATAGCCATACCAACAGAATAACATCATATCATATACACCTATGGATGTACATTGAATTTGAACATATAAAGAACATGATTATAGAGATGACAAACTAATCATGATTGGGAAAACATTAATTCATCATAAAAATATTCATAAGACATGAATTTCAAAATATATGTCTGTGCAGACTAACAAATAATACACTTATGCATAAAACATAAATATATGTATAGACTACACTCTTTGTGAAAGGGGGTCCATACATATCGCATATTAATCCTGAGTTATTGGCAACATACTTCATGGCAAGCAAGATAGTCATACAACATGATAATAACACAAAGACATGCTAATAAGGTAAGTGAAATATGTCAAAACATGACAATACAAAGGATTGTTATCGAACAATAGTCCACACAAATTTTATATTATGCATATATTAAAAAATTAAATCTGTGTAGGCCTTATTATGCATTAAGATAAGTCCATATGATTAAAGTGCCAATTCCAGAATGATTATAATATTTCAATAGATATTCAAATGCTAATCAAATAAATTAAAACATCAACCCACTTCTATAATCGATGTAGGGATCACATATTATCACCTTACATGATTAATCATGAGAGATCATCGGTTTATAGAAATAAAAAATACAAATGAATGACAATAATGAAAAACACAAGCCTCATATTTTACCTTGTAAATACATTTCAACCAACAATGCAAAATTAGGGTGTTATAAAAAATGATTATTTTTATTGCAGGCTAAGGTCTAGCAGAGCAATTCTTGCTTTGGAGTTAACACTTAGACTTTTGGAACAATAAATTAAAAATTCTCTAATTAACTTCTCTACTCTCAATTAAGAGAGGATATTTATAGGCTTGGTGGATAGCTCTCCTATTTAGAAAAGGAAGAGTACTAGTAGGATTAGAAAATAGAGTCCAAATAGGAAGTTCACATTTATGAAAGCTTTTGACAATAGGTTTATGCAGACCATGGTCAACAAGTCCATTTGGACCTAAGCTTGGGGATCACCTTGGTAATTCATAAGCCTTAGGCATGGTTTTGGGCTAAGTCCACTATAGTTCATACAGATGTGGGCATTGGTTTGTCATCACAAACCATGGGCTATGGCCCCATAGTTCTAAGCTAGGTCTTAGTTGGTTTATATAGACTTAATAGCATTAAGTCCGAGCATACTTGTACTCGGATGGTTTGTACGAATCAAGGTTTTATATTGTTTGCTTCGTTGCTTGAGCCTATTTTTGGTTATCATTATAGGCCCAAAAGGTAAGGCATCTACAATAGTGGTCCATGTTTTCAACCTTACTTGCTATTACACCAGTGTTAAATACGAATATAGGTGTGAAGTGGTCTTGTTGAACCTCCCAACAGTTTCACCCCTATTAAGAATAAATGCAATTATTTTGTTAGACCTCCAAGCAGTTGCACCCACATTAAATACCAATATAAATGTGTAGTGGTCCTATTAAGGCTCTTGACAGCTATACCCATAATAAAAATATGTGTAGTGGTTTCTTTGGAACACTTAGTGGTTGTACATGTATTAAGAATACAATATCAAAGAAGTCTAGCAACTACTACTAATCCTTAGTTGACCGATCAACTTAGCAGTAGGTGTCTAAGTGATATGGGCTTTACCATTTTCCTTATTTCATCTTAAGTATCATCACAATTGATTATACATTTACCTTTCATCATTTCCATATCATGTCACATTATGTAGACACATGCTTTTTTCACATAATTAATGTACCCGTTTATCCATTTAGTCACATTTACAATAATGATATTGTTAATGCTAATTGTACCATATTCTCTTGCTCATAATTCCATTCTACCTTTTGTTACATAATTCTATCATCACACACATTTCCAATATTACCTTTCTAGTTTGTCCTTTATTAATTCACAATTGTATGCAAACATTTCCTTTTCTTTTACGTACTACATTTTAAACCAATACTTACACTTATCAATTGATCAACCTCATTACTTATATTCATATTACACATATGTTCAATTCACACCATTTCTATTTAGTCAGCATTAGTTCTTGAATTCACATCTTTACTAACTAGTTAACATTACTATTTAGATTTATACATCATGTTATTCTAAGTTATATAATGTTAGACCCCATTTTTATTATCATATTTCACCATTGCCTCCACTCATAATCTCATTATTTATTGTTCCCACTCAAGTATGCATTATATTAGTAAACATCGCCCCTTTCTTCCATTGTTTAAATCATTACCCTATATATCTATTTTTAAACATTATTCCTATGTTCTAATTAAGTTTCAATTTTATTTCTCTTTTTCACTTATTTTCCACTTTATAAGCACATTTCCTTATATTAACATATTTCCATCTTAATTACATTATAACAAATGAACAAAACATTATTTATTTTTTTGCATAACTTTTGACCAACTTACTAATTCTTATTTCCATTATCTTCTTTCATGAAATTCCTATTCAAATGCTTGACTGATCACACATGAGCATCGATTACACTAACCTTGGTACCAATCCACCTCGTTATACATTTTTGTGTAACATAATTATTACCTGCTTATACTTTTTCAATTCTTGAATTTACCATTAACATGTACATACATGTGTTTTCAATTATCATTATAACTACCTATGTACCATTATATAATTAACCTTAATAATATTTGCACTACCCAAACCATTTAGCCATTATAACATGTCGCATATATATATACATTTATCATCTCATTCATATCCTTATCACTCCTTAATCATATTTAAACCCTAATTACATGCATATTTCCACTTCACAACATAAGTCCACATAATATATACATTGCTAATTTATGCTAACTTTCTTCTAGTTATTATTATCTACTTGTATATATGATTTTAATTATCATTATTCTATCCTTTATACATTGCTATATTCAATTTTAACATCATTTAAACTATTCAACCCATTCCACCAAGATGACATCTACAACTTCCATATTCATTCATCATCCATTTCACATTCCCACCACTAATTTAACATACATATAACCTAATTATGCCATTAAACAAGCATTACACACATACACAAGTATAATTCCCATCATATACATAACATTCACATTCTTGAAATTACAAAAGTAATCAAAGTAATGTATAAATCATTGAATACACTTTTGAATAATCTCTTTGGCTTCCAAATAAGCCTATCACACTTGGTGTTTGCACTTCCTTTGGTAATCTCTAAAAATCACTAAAAATGTAATATATTTTCTATTAGAAAATTTCATAAGAAATTATTATCAACTACAAATTAAGGCTAGAATAACATAATGAAACAGTCTTAATTACCAAGGAAGTTATTAAACCTTTGAAAGACTTCATTTACCAATTTAATGATTAGAAACCCTAAACTTTCTCTATCAAATTTCTTCTCTAAATCACCATTTTTTTTTTGCTCATTTGACATCAAATTAAAGCTTTAGAATTGGAACAGGTGAATTTAACATCATCAATTTGTTGTTACAAGCATGTTTTAGTGGTTAAATGACAAAGAAATCTAAGTGAGAGAAAATTAAATGTGGCATGAGCAACCTATAGGGGAGGAAGATGGGTAAGTCCTCATTCTATGTACCATTTCTATATAAAACCACCCTTTTTATATTATATACATTAATGGCCATGAATTGGCTATATGGAAATCTAATGGTTCTAATTAATTAAAGGCAACTTTAGTTCTTTAAAAATTATTTCCTTCATTTAAAGCTTTAGTAAATTCCCTTCTTGTTAGAAAAAATTTAGAAATTCCATAATTATGAAGTCCATTTAGTTTCATATTTTTCTTCTCTTGAATCAAATAATCATAATTCATTTAATTTAAATAAATCATTTCTTGTTGTCATAAAATTCCAACCTACATGCATTTATTTAGTTAGAATTTTTTACCATTTGTCATATTATTTTTCTGTTTATAAGCTCAAATAAGATATTTTATCATTCCATTAAAACTAGGTTTCTATTCATAGGGACATTATAATAGAATCTTTATTTGCATTTTCATCAACTTATATTACTTCATTTCCACTCTAAATTTCAACCAAAATTAATTCATATTATTTCCTTTTTTCCTATTCAATTAGTTTACCTAAGCCCTAACAAGTACTATTTAGGTCCGGCATTAGTATTCACTAGGACCACATCTTGAACCTCATTTTTTTCACACTTTCATATTCCTTTTACACTATTTTCATGCTTTCCATCTTTCTAGGTATGTTTCACATATTTTTAGACCTTAAACTAGCCTTTTACAATCTTACTAATGACAATTTGTAAAATAAATGTTAAGTTCCTCACTCATTTTCCACTCTGTTATTCATACCAACTGACTTTACTTGATCTGTACATTTATTTAATTCCCCTTAGTGTCCTTAAATTCCCATTTTATGCTTGGAAAAATGGATAAAAAATTAGGTCATGACACTTGAGCCAACATCACTTTTAACACCTTAAAACTTGCTTCACAATTACAACTCCATTCAAACTTAGCATACTTTTGCAAAATTTTGGCTAAAACATATGCTATAATGGAAATGCTTTTCATGAAGTATATATAATACCTAGCAATTCCCAAGAATCTTCTAACTTCTATGGCATTCTTAGGTGGCTTCTAATTCATCAAGCTTTAACTTTGATAAGGTCTACTCTCAATCCATCAACTAAAATAATGTGATAAAGAAAACACACTTCATAAAGCCAAAGCCACACTTGCTAAACTTGGCATAGAACTATTTCTCTCTCAACTTCTACAATAACAAACTCAAATGCTTGTTATGCTAATGTCTATCCTTCAAATATAGTAAAATGTCATCAATAAATACCATTACAAACTAATCTAAAAATTGGTGGAAAATTCAATTCAAAAGATCTATAATGTAGCAAGTGCATTGGTTAGTCCAAAAGGAATCACTAGAAATTCATAATGCCCATCTCTCATCTTGAATGATGTCCTATGGACATCTACATCCTTTAATTCTAATTGGTAAAACCCTAACCTCAAATGAATCTTTATGAGCACTCTTACTCCCTTTAGCTAATTAAGTAGATCATTGATTCATAAGAGAGGGTAATTCTTCTTCATTGTCAACTTATTTAGTTTTTGGTAATCTACACACAACCTTAGAGTCCTACCTTTCTTCTTCATAAATAATATTTGTGCACCCTAATGTGAT
The DNA here is from genome assembly GCA_948208565.1 of Hura crepitans. NCBI lineage: Eukaryota > Viridiplantae > Streptophyta > Magnoliopsida > Malpighiales > Euphorbiaceae > Hura > Hura crepitans. Next base: position 7,053 of record CANXYI010899847.1, read on the forward strand.
AGGATGTATAAATCCCTTATCTAGTTCTTGCAACTGAATTTTTAACTTATTAAGCTTATCAAGTGCCATTTTGCATGGTGCTATAGACATAAGAGTAGCACTCGGCAAAACATTAATGGTAAAATGCATTTCCCTCTCTCATGGCAAACTAGGCAATTCCTCAATAAAATATCCTAGGGCTCCTTCACTATTAGTATATCTTGAGCACTAGGTTAATCGATCCTAATGTCCCTTATCTGAGCTAAATAAGCTTTACCCTTTTCTCACTATCTTCTATGCTCTTATAGTAAAAATCACTTTACAAAGGAAATTTAAACTCTCTCCAACTATGGTCACATCTTTATTATTAAATGTCTTAGGAGTTATCCTTTTTAACCTATAGTTTACCATTATCTGATGTTTGTACAACCAATCTATATATATGATTTCTTCAAACTCATCAAATGGTAGCTCAACTAAATTATACAAAAACTCACATTCCTAATGTTTCAGAGGACAATCCTTAAACACCTTATTGACTACCACATAGTACCCCAAAGTATTTCATACTTTTATGTCATGCTTAAGTTATTTAGGATCCAAATCCAATTTACGTGACAAATTAATGAAAATATATGAATAAGTTAATCTTAGATCTATTAATGAATTCATTAAAAGATCAAAGAGAGAAAAGTTATTGATAATTGGGAGCATCATCATGCTTTTTAGCATGACTAGCATATGTGTGAGTTGGGCTCATGCCTCTGACAACTACATAATTATAGAAATAGCTATTGAGGTGCTCTAATATTTAACTATCTCCCAAGCTTTCTACTTACAAATGCAGTGGCCTTGGTACCTTGATTCTACTATTCTTTTTCTACTATCCTCTTAGGAAAATCCTTAAGTTTATTATTAATAGCCCTACACTTGAAACATGCACCATTCATGTGCCAACAAACTCCTCTATATAGTGTTCCATAGTGCTCATAAAGTTGTAGAGTGCACCCTTAGTAGCTAAACTAGAGGTGCTAGCTATAGATCTAACTTTACACTATTTTCCCATAACTAACTTACTACAAATGGAAACTCCCTAATTGAACTTCTAGTTTTACCCCTAAATATATCCCATTCCAATGAATCCTTTTTGCTTCTTATTGGTAGCAAATTATGCATTATTCAAACATTGTGACCTTTTATTCTAATCCATGCTCTTCCACTTTTCATGTATCTTATTGATCTCTTCAATTTTTAAAGTTGTAACTACTAACTTAAAAAAATGTATAATCCAGTTGGTAGTAACATGAAGTCTAATATCATAGTTAAATACAACATGAAATTTCCTATATTAGGTAGCCTCTATAGGAAATATGTACTCAATATATTTATGATCCTTTAAAACTACTTCTCATACTAAAAAATCATCTTCTGGTTTTACTTAAGCTAAAGGAACTCTTTGTATCTTGTCTCTTTATAGGTTTCACATATGTACCCCTTCTTAAGCTAAACTTGTAAAAATTCCAAAGTGATCAACTCATCTTCTTTCCTTCTAGTTAATGTGAGCTACTAGTTATAGGCCTCTTTCTATAAAAGTGCTTTAGCATAAATCAAACTCTTCCCCTCAATACACTCTATACATTTAAAAATACATATTATGCAATCCAACCAATCTTTTTTTATAATTGATTTCTCAATCCAAAGCCAAAGAACTCCTCTGCTATAAAATTCTCAATTCTTATAACAATTAGCTTCTTATGAAAAGAAAGTTATAATTGAGGTGGCAAAGGTAGTAGTTGAGGTACTGCTCATATTATTAGTCTCAGCTATTTTATCAAAAAGTATAGTGCACTAATCTTATACTGCTAGTCTCATTAGCATTGGATTAGAGGCTACAAGTCCTTTTGAGTTGTCTCTACTCACTAGAGCTTAACTCTTAAACTCTTCATCTATTACTCTCTTTGTGGTTTTAGACATTTTATACCTAAAATCGACAAAAAGCAACTTACATGATGGGAATCAAATTTATTTTTAAGAAATGCAATGGTATGTATATACAAATCAAATTAATGCATACACACATTATAATGCCTAAAAAATCATGGTGTTATGAATAATACATTCTAGCATGTGAATAGTTTTTTCTAAAGCTAAGGGCACTAATTTTATGACAAGGAAGTATTAATCATAACATAATTTTGGGTGAAATTTGAAGTTAAAATAAAGTCATTTAGATGGTTAAAAATGACAGTTATGTTTTATGACATTGTGACAAGAATAGTGACCTAGTTTATACTTAAAAGTTCTAAATAATCTCGTGGCACTTGAATTTGAATTTTTAGAAGTCGAGAAGTATTTTTACTAAAATCTTGTTAAGTAAAATAATAGTATTTTTTTTTTACTTTTCTCATTTTTCAAGCTCTAATTTATAAAGGATTATATAGCATAAATTATATGATTTAAAGGATATTTTTTTATAGATTAATATGGGTAAAAATGGGAGGAAAAGTGAGATAAAGAGTGGAATTAAATGAAAATGTTACATAAGTCAAATTGAGTCGTAAGGTCAAAATATAAATGTGTGTTTCTTCAACCTCTCCCATCCCTCTTTAGCCGGTGGCATACCACCATGGAAACTCCTTAAGATTTTTCTATTCCTCTATCATTAAACTATAATTTAAGTTAATTAAACACTAGATTAAAGCCTTCAATCCCTCTAAGCACCATTGGAAGTAAGAACTTTGAGAAATATCGAAGGTATTGCACAATTTTAGATATCAATAAATAGTAACCTTTTTCCATTTGGGTATGTTTTTTTGAGCTCTAATATTTTTCTAAACTTTCTCAAGTGCTTAAAAGAGTGTTTGAGTTTTAAGTTTTCATTTTAAGAGTTTGTATGATTTTAAATGAGTTTTTATGAAGTGAATCTATGGTTTATAGTTGAGCTGGGTGACAAGCAGACTGATAAAAGGAAAGAGAATATGTAGTTGAGCCTTGTAGGTGTGTTTCCACTTGGATTATAAGTGTAATTGATATAAAATGCTTCAATTGTACATGCTTTAATTGAAAGTGTGTGTATGTGTAAATGCTGTTTTGTGTATTTATGTCTTTATGAATGAATATTATGATTTATTATTAATGTCATGGGTTATATGTCTTTTAATGCATGTATAATAATTAAAACAAAGTTTCTTATGGGCGATGATGTATGGTAGAATGAACCATTAGAGGTGCCTTGATGAATTTGTGGTAAATTTGAGCTTATTGTTATCATACTACTTAATCACCATTATATTATGCATTTTGATGTTCTGTAGATATTTTATGGCATAATGATCACAACAAAAATTATGCTATGAGTGTTCATAACTTTGTGGCCTAATTTTTTCATGAGTTATTAGGCATGTTGATCTTTTTATGCATATGACATGATATATGCTTGAATTTATGGGTAAATTATGTTTTGTTGTGCCATTTATCTTGCTATTATGATAAAGAGGAATATGTAATAATTTTTGAGGTTTAAGATTTCGATAGCAAAAATGGATGAATGATGGTTGCTAAATAACCATTACCTTTCTTATGCTATATTGCAAGCAATAAGGCTTGAAATGAGAAAAATGAGGTTGTATGATGTTGAACACCAAAATGAATTAAGTATGGAACTTTTTGGGTTCTTTAGGCCAAAACCTATGAATGGTTATGTTATGGTGCTACATTATGACTATATGTATTGATGTTAAGTGTATTAAGTATTACATGCCATTTAGCCGAAATTATGTTAAGCATAGATAATTAGTATGCACATAATGGCCAATACTAACATTGCCTATTTTCAATATGACATTTTATATTGTTCATGCAAATGCATTCTAAGAAGCATTTATGATGTTGTAGTGGATAATATAAATTTTATAACCTTGCTTAAGCCAACATAGGATGGTGAATCTAAATGAATATGGTTAATAGCCCATTTGAGTAAAACAACCTATTTAGATAGGTATATGGGTTGACTAGTGTCATTAGCAGCTACTAGGGTACATATGTGCCTATATTATGTTTGGCTGATGGGCCCATGCTATATGTTGACCTTCGGGTTTATGCTATATTAGTCTTTAAACCTATATTGGTAGATGAGCCATTGGGTTAATAAATGGTTGTAATGGCTATATGTGTGTTATACTTATTCTTTAGACATATGAAATTTTTAGTTTATAGACCTATACTATGCTTAATCAGCAAGCCAATGTTATGCTAAGTCTTTAGACTCACGTTCGTAAATGGCCTTGGGGTCATATAGAGGTCGTATTGGCCATTCAGCCCCATTATTCATAAGGACATTATTTTCTTTGTGATGGCCAATTATACAAAGATAATAAGAAACATAATATAAAGAATTACATAATTTGTGTATCATTTATCTTATGCTTCATATTATGACCTATTTTAACTTATGATATGTTCTCATGGCACACACTCTTATTACACACCTGTGTCCACTATAATTACTATATGATTGTTATATGCTACTATGCTTATAATGTAATACAATTTTGCATGCATGTATGAATATGGAATATCATGTTATATTAATTACACCACTAAGCTATTGCTTACTGCATCATGTTTTTTCTTTACAATGTGTAAGTTTAAGAAGAACAATCTAAGCTAAAGCCTCGGTGTGACAAGATCCTTAAGAGAAGGATTTTTCTTTTGTCATGTATATTTTATTGTATACGAGTTAAGTGATATAGATATAAAAGCACTCATATAAGGCATATTGATGAATACAGGCCTAAATTATATAATTTTATGTTTCAAAGTTATGGATGTTTTTGTAACCTTATTAAAGATGGTTTTAAAATATTTTACATGTATGATATCTCTTTTTAAGGTTTAGATTGAGGTTTTTAGTTGTGGATTGATTTAGAGTGATTAGAGGATCACAGAGGTTATGGAATGAGTTTGAAATGATATAGAAGTATCTATTTTCAATGCATGTTACTATTCATATTTGGGATAGTGTCTCGATACAGCTATTATGCTATAGAATTTTTGACACAAAGATTCCTAAAAGAGGTTTTAATAAAGTTTTGAAAGGTTTTTTGTTAAACCGCACTTTCATGATCAAATCATTTTAGTAGGAATAGTTATAAATGCATTTTAACATGTTAAGATAGAGTAGTTTAGATTACATTCTTACATGTACACTTTCTACTTGGTTTCAGTGATTGAATCGGGTAGAGAGTGTCACATTTGGTGGTATTAGAGCTCTAATTTAGGCATTCCTTGGTAACATATGAGTGCTTTGACATTAAGTTTATACATTACATAATTTATAATATCAAGGCTTAAGCATTATTCTTTTACCTATAGTTTAAGAATAGTTATACACCATACAGTGATTAGGAAGTTGAGAGCCATGCTCTGATGACTATTAGGTAAAAGGCTAGAGGAGAAAAATCAATTTCTCAAGATAATGCAAGGTAAGCATCATCAGCCACACAAGAACTATCTATTTTTCTTTGAGAGATGCTAGATTTGTTGAGATAAGCTACTACTATTACACTTATACCACCTGTAACAAAACTACAACCACTATAACTGACTCCTTAAACTCTCTAAAAGACATATTGAGAGTATTAAAAAGATGGGAATTGAGGAATTTAAGGGCAAGAGAGTAGTAGATACTAGTAGAGTAGAGTTCTAGTTATACTGGACCTTAAAAATTATAAAGCAGAAGAAATGTTCTTATGACTTAAAGGTTATTTGTGCAATCTTTCTTTGACAAGAAAAGGCATACAAGTGGTGAATAGCATTGACAGAGCATAAAGCTAAATAGGATTTGACCTGAGACTTCTTTCTACTAGTTACACAAAAAGTACATTATAGAGATGTACCTAGATAATAGAAGATAAGAGTCAATAGACATAAAGCAAGCCCAGAAATCTATAATGGAGTATGAGAAGGACTTCACCATGTTGAGCAGATATGATAAAGAGATGGTAAAGAATGAAGCCAATAGGTGTAAGAAGTTTGAGAAAGGGCTTAACATTAAGATTAAGACTAAGATTGCTCCTATTAGGATTAAAGATTTCATGACTCCTTTAGATACTTGTCACATAGCTAAAGAATGTCAAAAAGAGAGAAGAAGGTTGTATCAAAAGAAGAGGTCTTATGGCCAGGGAGCAGCCTGTGCAGCTCAAAACATAGATAAAAAGTTAAAAAGACATTAGACTAGGGGATAGCCATAGTAGTTCTAGAGATAAGGTCAGTCTTAAAAATAGGGATAAATGCCCTAGAGTAAAAGGAAGTAGTAGTCGCTGGTTACTAGTGCTCTAGTCTCTATGGCTAAGAATAATCTTATAGCTTAGTGTCAGGAATGCTATAAGAAATATAAGGGAGAATGCTTGAAAAACATGCCAAGAGTATGTTTTAGGTATGGTTTATTGGATCACTTTCACAGATATTATCAAAAGTGATCCAACGCTGGATAAAGATCTACACTTGCTTCTACCCTTGATTAGAATAGAGATTGAGGTTATAGGATAGATAAGATAAAGGGAGCTTAGAGGGCTAGATCATAGTCTAGAGTAGAGCCTAGATCACTAGAGAGGTAGTACACTATTAGAGACAGGGAAAAGGCAGATTCTCTAGACATCACTACTGGTACCTTCCTTCTTTTTAATTCTCCTACTTTGACTTTGATAGATATAAAGTCTACACACTCATATATATGCATTATATAGGCATGAGATAGGGGGTTAGTTTTAGAGCCTATTAACATAGAGATTATGGTTAACAATCCTATAGGCCAACATCTGACAGTGAACAAGGTTTACAAGGAGTATCCCTTAATGCTACAAGTGCACAAGTTTTTACCAATCTTATAAAGTTGTCTTCATATGAGTTTGACTTCATATTTGGTATGGATTGGTTATCCAAATATCAATTGATTGTGGACTACAAGTAGAAAATATTGTTTCATAAAAATTAAGATAGGGCAAAGATCACAATTGTAAGGGAAAAGACAAACTTTCTCTCTAATGTTATATCAGCTATTATAGCTAGAAAGATATTGAGAAAGGGTTGTCAGGTTTTCTTAGCTCATGTGTACGATACAAGA
>CANXYI010900006.1:0-10912 GCA_948208565.1 Hura crepitans
TATTTTATAAAATTATATTTATTTTAAATGTTAAAGCAATGATATTATATTTTATAATTTTAAAATTATAAAAAATTATTAAATTATTAATTTAATAATTTTTTATCGTATAATAATTTTACTTTTCAATTTTAATTTTCATCATCTTTTTTAATACTTATTTTATTTTTTTATTATAAAAACAAACTTAACAATTTCGCTATATCATTTCATATAATACTCATTCTTCATATAAATATAAATTTATTTTATATTTTAATATATTTTTTTATTTAATATTTATTTTATTATTTATATTTTTATTATTTTACATACTTTTAAATAAAACATATATTTATTTATAATAAATATTATTTTATGATATATTTTTAGTTTTTTAAATAGTAAAAAAATAGTATATTTATTAAATTAAAAAAATGAGTAATTATTAATAAAAATAAATATTACTTTAAATAGAATAATATAATAATTTATTTATTATTCAATATAATACAATATAATTAATTTAAATAAAAAATATTATAAAATTATAATAAATCATATAATTATTTTAAATATTATATAATATAATAAATTATAAAATCATATAATACCATAAAAAATAGTACATTATTAAATAAAAAAATTGAGTAAAAGTTTAGATAGAAACAGGAACAAAATTTGGCTCACCTTTGTTTACCTGTTGTCAAAGTCAATTATTCAGACAAATTTCATTTTCTTTTCTTTTTTCGGGAACAAGTAAATGTTTATAATGATGATGAAGTTGGCAGCACCGCGCCCAAGAAAGTGATTCGCTTGATTGAGGTAAGAATCCCCAGATCAGGTGTCCTTTTTGATCGACAAATCAATCGTTTTAACAAATGTGTTGACTCAAAGCGTCGTTTCAAGCGGAGTCAGATTGCGTGATGAGCCCTCATTGATTTATCTTCTTGTGCACACGACATGCTTGGAAAAATGCCTAAATGTGCCTTTTTAAAAGATCAGCTAATTACTGAAATGCGCTCTATTTGCATTCACAATCTCCATTTAACTACCTCGTGTGACTTTTGAAGCTCTTTATTTTGTAGAATTAGTAATCATACTTTGCTACTCTTTTCTTTTTTTTCCCCCTTCTCTCTAAATCACGTACTTAGGCCTTCAAGTATAATGCCCAAAAATTACTCATTAACTAATCCATCCAGCTATGGTCGAGGTGGTTTATTTAGTTGGGCTGACGAGTGTAAGTGCGTAACCCAATTTAGCCAGCTCAGTCTGTTTTTCACTTTGTCATTGAGTATGCATATTAGATGAATAACTTAGTTATTCACTTGTATTTACTGTTTCTTCCAAATTTTTTTTATTACATTTTTATTCAAACTAATCATCATTCTCATTATCTTTCATTATTTGATGTATCTTGCACTTGTTTAATTTTGCAATTTACTAATAATTTATAATTTCTGGTGATGAAGTGGTACTCCCATTAGCATCCAAGTGGTCTGAACAGGTGGTTTTTAATAAATCTCAATTATTTTAATCGCAACGATATGTTATTCATTGAAATCTATCGTTGTATGTGTTTTTAAGGGGTGGCTATGTTGTCAAGCAGGTGAAAACGTTCTTGTGAAAATAAGGATTGTGACTTCTTAGATTATAAATGTTAAGGATGTGTTTCTATTATTAATCTACTGTACATACTTGTTTTTGATCCTCTGCTTAATTTATTCATTAGGTGGGACAGGCCTATCCTGGTTTCAAGTTCCTGTTCATAGCCAAGCATGCCTTGATAGTTGATACCTGTCTTTTCCTCAACCAAATCTTTGAACTTTTCTTTGAGTTTATGGTCTCTCCACCATGATAAAAGAAATATTTGTCTCCATGACTTTTATTCTTCTTATAGGACCCCAAAACCACTCCTGAAGTTGAAACAAAACAAAGCACACGTGTAATGTGCACTTGTTTTTTGCATGCACAGATGGAAACACTTTGCACATGTTTTCATCTGTTTTTATGTTTGTAGCAAGTTGCTTGCCTATGGCTTTGTCTATCGACTAAGATCAATTTCTAGTTTTAGCTTAGATATCTCTAAATCATAATATCTATTATTAGCAGTACAGAATTGTTTGCACCATATGCTTTGAAGTATTGCTGTGATCACCATGGAAGATTCTTGATTTCCCTTAACCCAATGATTAAGAATTGCTACTTTGTTTCTAATGGCATAAGTCCATACAGTATATATGACCTGGTTATTAGAGTATTGCAGCACTCAGCACATAAAATTTTTATAATATATTTGAGATGGGTGGAAGAAGCTTGTGTCTGAATGAGAATACCTTCTAAGACATAAAGAGAATCCAACTTGTTGAGTGGAGGTTCTTGGCTCACTATCTACGGTGCTGCCAGCATGGTGCTTTTCCATTCTTTAGACTCCATTACCACAGGACAATTACACTCAAAAGGGAACTAGAAGCATAAGAAAAATAAAAGGTTTCTGCTTTCTTTCTCCCTGACTTAAATGAAGACAACGATGCCAATCAATCAATCACCCTATTGATCTTTTTCCAGTGAATAACAAGGGTGAAGTAGGCCCTCCCCATATGAGTATTGTCCTGATTTTAAAATCAGAATCAGCACTAAAGGGGGCCTCCCCTTGAGAATCACAACCCTCCACCCTAAAGCCAATAATGTGTCCTTCTTGGAGTCTCGTTTCTTTGGATGGCTCTGTTATGATATGAAAAGCAAAGGATAAAGAGAAACAAAACAAAATTCTCAAAAGCTAGGGAGTGATTCATTTGTGGGGTTGATGAAATATTGATGCTATGCGTTACTATAAAGCAGTCATGTTTAATTAAGTTCCTCAAGTCCTTGAAAAAGAAAGAAAACAAAATGGAAAAGTACATATATCTTTTTTAAACAAAGCAATACAAAAAAGGAGAAAAGAATCTACAGAATACTTTAGTTAAAGTTTCTCTTTGTGATAAGTCTCTCTGTAGCTAATACTTTAGAGACAATATATATACTGTTCTATCATTCACTGTAACTTTATCTAGACCCACCAAATTCTTATTGCTATCACAAGTCATTGATGCTGTTTATCTTATTGACATTTGAGGTCTCTTTGGTCTTATTCAATGACTTGCAAGAATCAAACCTGATTGGATGTGCATCAATCAGCAAGTGGACAACCTCATTTATTGTTGGACGAGGGCCTGGGATGCTGCAGGTACAGCAAATGGCAATTCGCAGAACCTGGATCATCTCATTCCTAAATGACCTTGATAATTTTTTGTCCAAGACCTCCATTCTTCCTTCTTCGGTATCCTTTTTTGCTGAAACCCAATTTACAATATTCTTGTTCTCACCAAAGTCGGCCTCTACCGGCTTCTTTCCAGTTATTAATTCCATCAACACTACCCCAAAACTGTAGACATCACACTTGGTCGTTGCTTTGGAGGCATATGCGTATTCTGTCATCAATATAATTGAACAAAAATGATCGATAAATAGATATCAAACTAAATAAGAGGGTGAACTACTTGAAGATATGTTGATTTATTTTTCACGAGGAACTAAGATAATGGACTGGCTGTTCTAAAGTTTAAGTCTCACTTGAAGATAAGCTTACGTAGACCAGATTCATGGACTAAACTAATGACAAACTGTTATTTATACGGACTAGTTTTTACTTTACATCAAAAGAAGTTTATCATTAGTTTGGTCCATGAATTAATTTATGGATTTCATCTAGTAAAGAAAAATCTGGAGATGTATGATTTTTTATTGAAAGAACTAAGAATTTATGATGAAAAGTAATAGAAACAACAATAGTGATCAATTAAATCTCATACTTGGTTGCAGTCTACCGAAATTTTGAATTCATTAATTTTTGCTCCAAGAATATCTATATTAAGGTGCAAGAAACAAAAAAGGTTTATTCTTGATAATACTGTATGACTTAAAGGATTTAAAAATAATTGATAACACAAGACACAATAATTTAGTAAGCATGATGAAGAACTTTTTTATAAATGTCAATGTGGAACTTTGTTGGATCAGAAAATTACCTGGAGCCATGTAACCATATGTTCCTACAACAGCAGTGGTTGTAGAATCTTTTCCCCCTCTAGCTTGCAAAACCTTAGCTATGCCAAAGTCTGCAACTTTAGGCTGGTAGTTAATATCTAGCAGGATGTTGGTTGACTTTATGTCTCTGTGAATAATAGGTGCCAACAGATCATGATGAAGATATGCCAAGCCCTGTGCAACACCAAGTGCTATTTGATGACGGGTGGGCCAATCCAGATGGATCCAATCTTTATCAAGGGCATCCCTGAGGTTTCCATTGGGCATGTACTCATAAATCAACAGGCTGCAATCCAAACTGGAGAAGTAACAATACAATTTGACTATATTCTTATGCCTTATACTACCCAGGGTCTCGACCTCAGTTTTTAATCCCTTGTCCAGAATTAACTGGTTTTCTGAAGCCGAATCTTTTAATCCCTTGCTCCACAGCCTCTTCACTGCAATTACATCCCCACTGCTCAGTTGAATCTTGTACACAATCCCAGATCCTCCACGGCCCACTTCATTTTTATGAATCATCCCTTCGAAGATCTCTTGTTGGTCAAAGCTTACTAGATGGAAGCTTTTTACATCGTATGAGAAGAATGACGAAGACATGGTTTCTTCTTGTTCTTTGAATTTTTCTTTGCTGAGTTTACGTTTCACAAACAAGAGAGCCCCAACTATTATGATAACTACAGAGATTCCAATCACCCAAATTGAGTTCAGTCTATTTCTGTCACAGGTTTGTGAGCAAATGGGAAAGTTTTGATATGATGAAACATAGACTGGAACACAAAGACCTGGATTGCCTGAAAAGCTGTCTAACAGTCCACCTCTTATCAAAGAGAGAGGAATTGGACCAGAAAGATGATTATTTGAAAAATTGATAGAATTCGGTAACAGCTCACTAAGACTTTCTGGGATATTTCCAGTCAACAGATTGTTAGAAAGATCGAGAACGTTGAGTGATTTTAGGAAAGAAAGTGAATTGGGAATGGAGGTATTCAGGATGTTGCCTTGCAGCATCAACAAATTCAACTTTGTCAGATAGCCAATTTGAAAAGGTACTGGTCCAGACAAGAGATTATTGCTGAGATCAATCTTTACCAGATTGATAGCCCCAGAGATTTCAGGAGGTAGAACTCCTGAAATCTTGTTGCTTTGCAAAAATAATTCTGTCAAATTTCTAGCACTTCCAACTGTGTTAGCAATTGAACCACTGAAATTATTGTAACTTAAATCAATGATTGAGACATGGGGAAGACCTAGAAGTCCTGGCGGTATTGAGCCCTCTAAACGGTTTTGACTGACTCGGAACCTTAGAAGACTCATGCATTTTGCATAACTGTGAGGCAACTCACCAGAAAACATATTATCCAAGACAAGAAAGTATAGAAGTTTACCTCCCTTGCAAACTCCTACTGGCAATGACCCTGATAGGCGGTTCTCTGACAAGTCTAGGACAAGCATATCTGATAGCTGCCCCAAGTTCTGTGGAACTTCTCCCGTAAGGAAGTTGTCATAAAGTGATAGTATGCGCAAAGTTGTTGAATTAGCTAAACAACTTGGGATTTGTCCTCTGAGGCTATTGTTGTAAAGCTGCAAGACTTGTAGCTTGGGAAGACGGCATAGAGATTCCGGAATGTTTCCTGTCAACTTACTCACTGACATGTCCAAGTCTACTAGCTCTGTCAAATTTCCAAGTTCTTCAGGTATATTGCCAGAAAGATAATAATTGTAGTAGAGTTCAAGCTGTCGCAAGTTTTTTAGCAATCCTAGCTCTGCAGGAATCTGGCCTCTGAGGAAATTTCCACTTAATTCAAGATCAATAAGGGATGTCATGTTTCCAATTGTTGCTGGGATTGGACCAGTCAGCATGCATGTCATCAATAACATGGATTTAAGCTTTGTGAGACTGGAAATGTTCTCCGGCAGTTGCCAATAATCGAATTCCCCATTTTCATTGAAGTTGAGCAACTCAAGATTGGTAAGATTAGTCACTGATATTGGAAATTTACCTCTTAACAGGTTGTAAGACATGTCGAGTACGCGGAGGGATTTCAAGGGTGAGAAATCAGGAACAGTTCCACCAAGATACAAATAAGTCATATTCAGCTCTTCCAACAGAGAACAGTTGATGATGCTGTGAAGGAAGTCTCCGTACAGATGGTTGTGGCTCAGACGCAGAATTCGCAACTGTGGAAGGTAAGAACATATATTAGGTGGAAAACGGCCAGAGACTGACCAACCGGTTATGTCAAGTTGTTCAACAAATCCTTGACTGTTGCAGCTAACTCCCCTGAAATCGCAGTAAGATTTCTCTCCAGCTAAATCCCAATTCAACAAGGCGTTTCCTGACATAGAGTTTCTCACTAGATTGAAAAACTGAGATTGGTTTGTACTAGTGGCTTGCAAAGGACACATCAGAGACACAAGTGACAGAAACAGGAAGAAGACAAGATTAGGAGCCATTGGAGAGAGAAAGAGAGAGAAAATGTGTAAAGGTAGATAGGACGGTTGTTGCAGAGAAGGAGGCGAGGAAGCAAAGAAGTATATAAATGAGATGATTGAGGGGATCATTGGGTGCAGCTGTTCATCTAGGCTTGATGATAAAAAGCACATCCTTGCAATGGTACTGTGTGAGAGAGAGAGTTATGCATATCTTTCCATAAAGAGGCTTTACGTTTATGCTCCACTAACTTGTGTAGAGAACTACATTAGTGCCAAGTCCTTTATCCAGATAAGATGTTTCGAATAAACTGCATCTTCTCCTGATCACCGTATGTTCTTGTGACTAGGACCTCTTCTGATCAATCTCTTTCTCTTGGACAGCCAAAGCGCAAAGGTCAACCTTTCGACTATAGACTACCGTGCACCTCAGTACGTACTGGTATTTTTCTCGCACAATAATTAATTGAGTAATTCCTGTTTTTGCATGTCAATATGTACTTTGTTGGTGTGTATCAGGTGCGTAGTTAGATACCTTCTTCTATTTTATTTGCTGCATAAGGCACCTTGTGCATTGTTAAAGGTCCATGTGTGGTCAGTTTATCTGTTTCATGTCTATCCAAACTGGGGCTAAACACTGTTTTGCCTATTAGTTCTTTGGTCCCCGTGTTTAAAAGCCTCAATGGAAGAGGCAGATAGAAATCCAATTTATTTGCACTTCTATTCTTAATTTTCAACCAAAATTAAGTTGCCATTGGCAAAGTAACTTTTAACGTATTTTGCTTGATACGGTAATCCTATTAGAGTGAGATCTTGATTTGAGTACATTTCATCACTGATAATCATGATTTTGCCTGAATATAAATTAATTACTCCCAATTTCCACATAGTGTCAAATAAATTGCTCGATTTAGGCTTTTTTAGGCCGATGCATATCTTATACATTCAAAATCCACACATATATCCTTTTTTTTTTTCAATTTTCATATTAAGTTTTGTTGGACTGCTGTTTGCTTCCTTGAAATTCTTGGTAGCGGGTGAATGGAGGATATAATTATAAAATTCCTGATCAGGTGGGGGTACACAAGTGGGAATTGATATTTTATTGTGTATGATCGTGTTAGGGAATTTGCATTACGAGGGCAGTGACCATATTCCAAAACATTTGTTTAATTGATATGGAGATTGGGACAATTAAAAAAAGAGAGGTACTTAAATAGTACTGTAATATGTTTTGTCACTACACTCCATATTGTCCATTAATAATCCATTGATGAGAATTGAGACTTGCTACAAGCCTACAAAATGGAATTCACCACAAGTTTGCATTAAGCTATAGCTTGGCTATAAATTAGAAGCTTGTCATGTCATGTCAAAGGACAAAAGTCCATATGGCAAAGCTTGCAAGTTGTAATAACTTTACTGTGAGATTTTGTTCTTTGGATTGCCTTACTGACATGTTTGATGCCTTCTTGGTAACTTCCACTTGCAAACTTGGTTTTTGGAGATTGATCTTTACTTGTTTTGATTACGAAACATGGTATATCGAATTCATAAAGTCTTAAATTCTAACAAATCTTACTGAAACAAGCAAGAATATGTATTTGGCAATAGGAAGGCATCATTTTGTTAAAATAAGCAGATCTTTGATGTACCATTTGTGGATATCATTATTGACATATGTTATGTAGACCTCTGTGCTGTTTCATATCTTTCTGGATGCCACATTCTCTGATGTTCTTTTAAAAATCAAGACAATTCATGAGCATCTTTTAGAAAGGTTATTCATATAGGCAAACAAGCATGGTATCGCTGTATTCGAGTTCTTGTTGCTGAAAATTAATACATTTATTTATTTTTTTACAGTATATTTTGCAAATATCTTTTGTTTTCCAAGATATTTACTCTGGCTATTCACATGAAGTGGAAGCTCTCGCATGGTCCAATTTCTGGTGAGGTAAATCCCTTCTTGGCTCTATTTGTAGCTGAAATAGATAAATTTATATACATTCTCACAGTGCAATAGGATAAATGAAAGCTGATATTTTTGTTTGGAAAGAAGTAAGAGTCCTTTAACAAGGATAGCCGCTGAATATGTGGTCCCACATTTTGCCAAATGTCAAAGAGTAATTTGACAAGGGATGCTGAGTAGAGGCCAGTTGTGGTTGTGGCCCCTTGATTGTTGAGCTCATCTGTTTCATTAATGGGAATCTCTGTAGGATGGAAGTGCTCAATGACGGAAAATGCAAAGCAAAAGATGCCCACTTTGCATTTTAGCAACTGAGGGAATTTTGCTCATATGATCATGTCTGAGATGGCAATTTCTTATAGGTACCTTTTCCTTTCTCCTTACCGACATTTTCCTTTGGGGAGGCTAACGTGCGCCTGATTCTTCCGCTCATTTTATCGAGTGCAGATATATGATGAAATAAGCAATACTAGCATAGGCAGAGTGTTAACCAGTCGGTTCGGTTTAAAATCAAATTGAATCGAAAGAATTGAAAATTGAAATTAAAAATTTTTAAGAATCGAATCGAACTGAAATTTTCATGAGGATCGAACCAAAAAAACCGAATTAATTGAAATTATATATATATATATATATATATATATATAAGCTTCAAAGCGACGTCGTTTTAATAAGTTCGGTCTGTTCGGTTCTTTCGATTTTTGCTCTTTAAAAATTGAATCGAACCGATTAAATCGAAATTATTTAAAAAATCGAATCGAAAAAATCAAGAATTGAAAAAACTAAACTAAATAGATCAAATTATCAAAATTTCGATTCGGTTTCGGTTCAGTTTTGCACAGCACTAAGCATAGGCTTTTGCTGACAAATTGATAAAACTTTTTTCGCAATGGTACTTAAGTTAATAGACATGCTAAGTGTATAAATGCAAGTTGAATCTAATTATCAGATTTTAAATTTAATTTTTAATACTAGTAAATATTAATTATTAACCGTTAAAATGTAAAAAAAATTAGCCCCATTCCACAATGGTGTAATAGCTATTTCCCATTCTCTAGAAAAGTTTATATGTTAAATAAAGTTATGGTCAAGGGATAAAATTTGGCCACACAAGTCTTTATCAGCGGAAAATGTAATCCTGTAATTATTAATTCATTCCAAAATCACCTCTAAAATTAAACTGGCATAATCGGCTATTTTACTCTATTTCATCTTAAAATATTTTCTTATCGATTTTTTTGCACCGTTTATTATAATATTAGGCAAAATATAATTGAAATTTCTGTACTTTTTGAGTTTGTACTTTTATTTTTTGTCATATTAAATTTATATACTTTTATTAAATTTCACATTAAATCTTTATTGGGTGGAAAACGAGGACTTAATATGCCCTTTTATTTTCAACAAGGGTGTAATACAAATAAAAATAAAAGCAAAGAATCTTAATAACAAAAATAAAAATAAAAAAATATAGGGGCTTGAAGATACATTTTGCGTTATATATAATTGATTTCACTTCACGGAAGATATATATATATATATATATATATATATATATATATATATATATATATATATTATTTAAAGATAAAACACGAGAAATATTTAAAATTATGTAGAAAAATGAGTTGAGAAATGAATAATTATGGCGAACAACAACTTTTGAAAGGGGTTTTGGTTTGCTTGCCTTGCCCGCATTTTATCAGAAATGGTTTCATGTTGCGGCAAGCCGCGTCGCCCTACATTTTAATTATTCTCCCTGCCTTCTATTGAATATATATAAAAAAATCTTCCTTCAATTTTTAATATATATCATGAAATCTTTATGTAAAGTTGAGTCCATTCTTATCTCTCTTTCCCTCCAATTTATTTTTATTTTTTATTTTTGGTTAACATCTCTATCCATTTGGATAGAATATTATTAGGGATATAGCTTTTGTAGAGTCAATTCATAATCATTATTTTTAAAAAAAATAAATTAATAAGATAATTTAATAGGAATTCACCGTTCATTTTGAGTTGGGCATTTAGAAGGTTCATATGAATTGAAAGGTTAATTAGAGGACATTATTATTTATTTATTTATTAGAGGAGTGGTCATCCTTCCTAATTTTTAAATTGGACCATAACCAATGTGGAATATATATATATATAATTGCATTCAAACTTTCATTAACTTGAACATCAATTAGATGATAGTGGTATTAGTTGTGATAATCAAACCAAAGCAGCAGCAACTTATTATTACTATTATACGTTTACAGTCTATAATTTTATCATTACCAAGGCAATTAGTTTTGCCTAATTAAACCTTTGAGAATCAAAACATTTTTCTAAGAATAGCTCAAAATACTTGTTTTTTTTTTTCTTTTATCAGAATTTTAAATTGAAGTTCAAAGTAAGTCTACATAACATTTTTTTTTAATTCTTCTTCCTTAGGACCAT
>CANXYI010900043.1:0-12715 GCA_948208565.1 Hura crepitans
TAACCCCTATTAAATGAAAATTCCAAACTTCACCGCCCATGTAAATAAATAAATAAAAATCAAAGGGGCGTCTTTGTTTATTATTATGATCTTGTTGGACCACAAAATAAAGACAAAGAAGTAAGTAATGAAAGTTCGGTAGGAATAGAAGAAAATGGCCAACTATTTTTAATATAAAAAGGCCTGCGTTCATCATTCATCTGGGAGTTTCGGCCAGGCACCTCTCTCATTTCTTTCTCCAAAGAAATTTAGGAAAGACCCAGTTCGGACTTCTGATTCAATTCAAATGGGTATTTTGGCTTTGATTTCATTGATTTTCTATGAGTAGAGAGACGAAAAGGGTATTCATAACTAATCGTTTTTTCTCTTTTTTGTAGCAAAAACGAAGAGCGTCGATGGTTTATACGATGGCTACAACGGTCGACATAATGCAAGTAATGCAGGAGATGCGATGCCCGACAATTGTTGTTTCCGGCTTTGCATATTTTCATGCTTTACATGCAGGCGAATTGGGAGATGCATGAAAGGAAACAAAAGCACCATCGATACTGATCAACTCCCACCTCAACCAAATAATGTTTCATCTACCATTAATTAAGGTCCAACTGTCTGATTCGTCCTTTTCGTTTTTCCCTGATCGAGTTTCTCTTTGTTTTTTGGGTCCCTATGAACTTAATCTGCAATATTTTAAACATTCAAGAGCTTAACCATTCAGACCACTTATGGTTGTTGAAGTTAACGATGTTTTACTTATTCTCGTGAATGTAACAGAAAGACGGTTCGGAGGGATATGAAGAAAACCAATGGTAACATGCTATGACTTCCTAATGTATCTGTTTTCTTGAATCAATTGATGGCCGATTCTCTCTACTCAGTAAAATTAGCAGGTTTCGAATCGTTTTTGTTTGTATATGAAAATGAATAGATAATTTTTCCTTTTTTTTAAAAAAAAAGATTCAAATAAATGGATTATCATTTTCTTGATTCAAATAGCACAGGTTCTATACGCAAAAATAAATCTTGATGGGTAACATCGACTGAAGTAAGTATGCCTCTGGTCCTTATACCACGGCCCATAATTTTGAAATTATACTGCAACTATTTCACACTCTTCAGGATGAATAATTTTAATTTTCACAACTTGAAAAGAAATAAGAAATGCCTGCACTGCATAATTGGGGTGAAACCAGTTGAAACAGAATGTCAGTCATATTCTCCTAATTTAAGTTTTCTACTTCTCTCGGAGACTCGTTAGTTTTCCAAGTACACCTTTACCATTATATACCACCATAATGCCAGCGTTCCAAAGCCTAAGAAATGTCCAAATCGGATTCTTTACTCGCAAAAAAATTGACCCTAAGACCATGTCCAATGAAGTCCGTCTCAGAGTCTCAAATTTCGCTTTAATAAAATTCACTTAATACCAAATCATACAAAGACTATTGAAAATGTGAAATTCTCTCCTCCAATAATAAATTCCACTTGTGATCCTGCACAATATTTTCACATTAATTTATAACTGAATTAATACATTAATAAAAATTTTAAATAAACTATCTCTCTCTAAATCTATTTATACTAACATACAATTAACCTATTAATTAACATTAAAAAGCTATGCTCATTATTTTACACAATAACATGCAATCATCAACACTAACAAAAATCCAAAGTAAAATTTTTGAAATAAAAAAATTAAAATTTAATCAATTTTTTTCCAAAACATAAAAAACTGACAAAAAAAATTAATAACTCGTATGCTTGTTCCTCTTTAGAGGGACTGAACAATAGAAAAAAAAAAAAATAACCTGTCCCACTTCTAAAAAAAAAAAAAAGAAGCCAGATCTCACTCTTATTTTTACCATTTAACATGCCCTAAAATCAATTGTCAGGCTAATTCCTGTGAACAAGTGACGCGCATTAACGGGTTACTGCACGAAAAACGTTTGCTCATGCTGGGTTTTGATTGCCAACATTTTGTTACACCCTCAAGGCAAATATGCGTACGTACATATGTATACACGTGCATTACCACTTTAGACAATAAGGCCCAATGCGGAAATGCCTTCATGCTCTAAAGAGTAGATCATGTTGGACGATAAAGGAAAAAACGCAGTCAAGACAACTCAAGATATGCTCTTAAGCAGTTGTTTTGGCCCCATTCCATTCCTTTAGGCAAAAAGATGACTAAATAATAGGAAAAAAAAAAAAGAATTGGTCAAACCCGATAATTGCACAAACTGTTATATATTTCCTTTTTTTTTTTTCCCTTTCACTTTAGGCCACTTTCAGGCCTCCAAATCATTATCTAATTCTGAACCCACTATCTTCTTCTGTTGAAATCATCATAAACAACATCAACCAAATTACTCAAACCCATCTTCCGGAGCTGTATTCTCACTCTTCTACGCTATTCTTCAGCTGCCTGATTCATGCAGCTGGTAATCTGCACGCTCCGGCCAATCTATTCGGTCTAGACCATCCCTTTCTCCTTTTTCCAATCCTGAACATGGTTATGCTGCTTTGTTGTCGTATTTATGATCATTTGTTTCACATCGTTGCACAAATTTTGCATTGCTCAGCTTTCCTGAGAAAATGGTGCCAGAATATTAAGACAGTAAAAACTAACCCAGGTGACAAACTCAAATGCATATGGCAACAACAAAAGTGCAAAAGAAAATTTCACATCAAAGGTCATAATATATGACCCCCTAAAAAATTCCCCACTAAACCTCTTCCTAAAGAAAAGTTTAAAAGATCGCACATGGCAGTGATTGTTCTTTTCCAAAGAAAGGCCATAACTGCGTATTGGATAAGAGTTTGGGACTTCTCTGTGATTAATTCTTTAGAAAAGAAATACATCATAATTAGTAAGAGCGCATACTTTTCTAAAGCAAAATTTAACTATATGCATAGTAAGAATTTAGAAGGAATCTGGATATAATTACGTGTTACAAATTTAGTGATTACAACAGTTACTATAAGGATATAAGAATAAATATTTCACTTACGTTAGTGTCACAGCAGCATGCCACAGGAAAGTCATATGATGAGTACTTGAGGGAAGTCATCTCTAGATGGGTCCCTTGAGGGAAGTCATCTCTATGTATACGTGTGTTTACAAGGAACTAATATACAAATCAACCAGAATGTCCATTAGGTTTAGACCTCAAATGATCAGGTCCTCTCAGAATCTCAGCTTCTCTGGCTATCTGGATATCCGAAGGCCAAACAATTTGATTTACGACTTTAAAAAGAAAACGAGGGAGCAATGCAACGAGTATTATCAGCAATATGGTGAGCCAATATGTTGGTGATGCAGCCATATGATAAATAGTCCTGTGCAAACAATGACTTAATAGTCAGCAAGGGCTAAATAATATCAAAAACCAATTATTTCCATGACAAATCAGGGACTTACCCATAATTGGGGAAGACAGGTATAGAATCCAATACCACCACACAGGCGAATGTGATTAGCACTGATCCCCAAACAGCAGCATGAGTAATGAATATCCAGCGCTGCACATCCATTGCCAAGTGTATATTGACAAGGATAACAGCTGCTATCGTCCACAAACTGCCCATGCTCCATATATCAATTGTGCTCTCTTTATAAGTAAATAAGGGTACAGCAAAAAGAGCTAGACTCTGCCATAATGTATCAGCCATTGTGATCCAGAAGAGGCGCATGTTGTAAGCCTCCTGCCTATGCCCGGCACCATAGAGTTTTGGATACTGTAATAGTGTCCGATGGCTTAAATCCTTATCCAGAATGCCAACAACTATGGTAGGGACAGAGGTATATATAACAGAATAGAAAACGCTACTCCAATCTGTCAACGCCGAAGTTGTTGAAAAAGCTGTACATAAGATATACCTGTTGAGATAGACAAAAAAAAACACTAATTTAAAATAGGAAATTTCCATAAGTACTGCAAAATACTCTTTTCAAACATAAGTGCACAATCAAAATCAAATAATTAAATTTCTTGAAAGATAAGCTTTATAAATTGACAAGCAGAAAAGCTAAACGTACCCTCCCACCATTTCAGTATTAGGAAAGCAAGGAAACCTACATCAGTTCCGCAAGTAGACCTTCTATCAGTTTGAATAAAGGAAATATTTCATCATTGTATCATAATCTCCACCAAATTTCAAGTTTCCAGCTATGTTAGCAAGTAAATATCTTCAAAATATACCCAATTCTAAGGAAAAATAATACCCTTGCCAATTAAGGGAGATTTTGGGGGATGGCAGGGGCTCTCTTTGGTTGGCTAGCCAGCCATATAAAATCAAAATGAAGGGGAGAAAATATGGATAATCAAACTGCTAATTTCCATTGCAGGATTCGTAGAACTACTGTAAAGATTCTTAAAAATGGAGAAAAAAAAAAATCACACGTGTTGCATTATCTAAGCTTGAGATGATACCTCATCACCCATTAACCATAGTTATAAATGCTCTAGGTTCAATACAATCATCTTTGATTCTTGGAAAAATAAAGGCTTAAATGAAAATGTAGCCACTGAATTTTAAAATAGATATGCCATCAAAGCAAACAAAGTTGCAACATAGACCTTAAAGAAAGTGCCTCAGCAATGCTACTAAACAGCAACCTCACAGAGACAAACTTTATTCCCTCAGAGAATGCCTATGGGAAGGTACAAGTCTCAAGGCATGTGAAAGGCATGCCTCACAGGCCTCCACCAGCATTCAGAACTCTAGACAGGGAAGGGTTCTAAATGCTGCCACAGAGAATTCAGCTAGATCTGACTGGACAACACCCTACTGAAATCACCTGCCAGCTATCACAATATTCTTCTAATCATTCACATGCCTATTCCTCACTGTGCATCACCCCAGGCATTCCTATTGCATTTCTTTTGTTGAACAGAAAAACTGAAACGTCCATTAGCTTGATAAAGAATCTGTTTTAAAGAGCATGTTGATTCTCATTACGTTGTCAATATGAGCCAATGAACAAAAGCCACGGCCAACTCTATTATTAGCTTGTGCATAGTTTTGTTTCCTGTCTCCATAAAGTGAGCTTTTTGTGGTATTTATTTGTAAATTTGCTGCTGTAATCATGTTTTTATTTATTCTATACATCTTAGTCTGCTCATAATTTTCTGGATTTTAAACAACGAAATGCTAATATTTAAAATTTCTTAGCTATGATTATTCACTTAAATTTCTAAGCAAGTTTTATATATTTACATGTCTGACCTCTCTCCAAGACATACGTACACTTTGCACCAAGTTTGGAGGACCCATACCCCTTCAATATTTGATAACAAAATATGATATCACTAAACATTGTAACAGCAACATAAAATTGACAAGAGGAGGCATACCAGAATAGCATTAATACAAATACAGCATTGCGGTAGAAGTTGTAGAGAACCAAATAACCCATACGTTGATAATTCCAGTGCCCATGCACCAAAAGTAATCTTTTCAGAAACTGAAACTGCCCCATAGCAAAATCAGAAGCCATAACGGCCTGACGCCCTTCCTGACCACATATTCCAACTCCAACATCTGCCATTTGGATCATTGAAACATCATTGGCCCCTGTCAAAATGTCAATGGTTAGAGGCAAGTCAAATGAGACCATTTATCTTATCAGCAATAATTTGTGGAAGCATGCACATAAATTAAATCACAGAAAAAAAAATGAATAAGAGGTCAGAGATTATAAAATCCTTCAATGTCATACCAAATCATTATACTCAACTGAGCATTCGACTGCTGAATTATTCTGAAAAGCAATGGGAAACAAAAATTAAAAAAATAATAATGAAGAAAACTCACCATCACCTATGGCCAGAGTCATATCATCAGTGCGGCTCTTGATTAGATCCACAATTCCTGCCTTCTGCAATGGTGCAACCCGACAGCAGAGTACAACCCTACAGGAAGTTGCAAGGTCGAAAAGCTGTAGAAAATTGAGAGAGTTGCCAAGTCAATGATTTAGAATGCAGGTGTATCCTTATGCACATGAATCCAGCAGTTTTAAGCATGCATTCAGAGAAATTTTTTTGGGGAAAAAAAAAGTCATGCTAAGTCTGATGCACAAATGAGAAATGCAGAAGCTGATATAACAGAGATGCTCACTTCTGATTCCAGTTCTTTCTCCAAAATGTAGACCAAACTATTTCCATCAATTATAAGTGCTAGTGGTATAGGAAAATCAAGGTCACCAGTTTTAATGTTGCTGCATCTTAAATTGTGGTTTCGTCTATTTGACATCACACCATATTTCGCCTTGGCTTCAGCCAAAAGTTCTCTGCAATCATTCTCTGAATTTCCATTTATAATTATCTGTTCCATATCTGCTGTCAGGAGTTTGCAAGAAAGGCCAATTGAAACTGCTGTTTCCTGCTTATCCCCCGTCAGAACCCAGACCTTGATCCCTGCTTGCCGCAGAGATTCAATGGCTTCTGGCACACCATCTTGTAGCTTGTCTTCAATTCCAGTAGCTCCACATAGTTTCAAGTCGCATTCTATCAGAGCTGCCGTTTGACGTAGTTTTAAAGCTCTGTCAGTCAAAGATGTGCTTGCATCATCAAACCTACATTGCCACAACTCAAGTTCTGCCTCTGAAAGATCTTTTGCAGCCACCACAAGAGTACGCAGGCCTTTTGATGAATATTCAGTCAAATGACACATTGTTGCATGCCTCACATCATTGTCCTTCTCATTGTCTTCTGCTAAAATACTTAACATGGAAGTATCGGCACCTTTCACCAAAACCTTCACACAATTGTTGGGAAATCTGATGACAACAGACATTCTTTTTCGCACACTATCAAATTCATGCATACCTAATACGTCACACCTAAACAGCAAAACACATAATACTTCACAGTCAGCTTTAATAAGTTATGGTGTCAGCAAGTGCAAAAAGTTTTGATATCTTCAACTATTTGAAAGCAATAAAACTATAAGAAACCAATGGAGTATTCAGGGCAGAGGATAAAGAGGAAGAAACTTCTACCTTAATTTCTCACCATTAACATCAACTACTATGTGCCCAGATGTTCGTTCATAGAGAGTATACCCATAAGCAGTCGCCACAGCAACTAGTGCTTGCTCATCAGGAGATTCACCCTGATATTCAATGGTCTCTATGTCATCCTGAAAATAGCTTCCTGTGTGACTCGAAGATTTATCACAAGTTCGAATTGGGATGACTGTATTGCATGCAGCAAGTGTAAGGAAAAATTCATGTGCAGCAATCCTCTCATCATCAACTAAGTCTTTATGCAACAATGTCAAGAGTTTGGAATCTACAGTAATTGCAGAGTTAATTTTCCATGTCCTCTGCACAGCTGAAGCTGGCAAACAACAAAGAAAGACCCTTGTAAGAATAAAATCATGATAGTAATTCATCAAACGCATATGTGTGCAACTCAAGTTATGCTCATGAATACTGCAAGTGAACTATGGGTAAAATTTAAGGCATGAAGAGCCAACAACCAGTCCATAGTTAAAACCAGTTGACAGCGCACCATTTTTGTCCTCAGTCCACAAAAAAATGTAAGACTGGGGCACTGGAATGATGGGGCATAAAGCATCCATAGAAGTTATTGCTCAAGCTGCAGTTTATCTAATTTCTAAGTTCTAAACAAATAAAAAAGAATCAAGTCCACTGATTGACCGGAATTCATTAAAAACAGGCAGACATCAAATACTTAAGCTCTACATGTAGTAAGTGAGAATAATTGTGTTGAAATCACCTCCACCATAAACCCAATCCAGCAGCTCCATGAATCACTAATTCAAAAGCATCATGCTAAGCCTAACACTCTTAAAATAGCCTTGAATCCAAATTTCCATAATTTTTATAGCATTCAACTCTACAAAATTATAATATTGCATAGATAAAAGTACAGCACATGGACACAAGGGCGGGAAAAAGTGAAGGCGTCATGGCATATGCTGTCACATATTTTCAGAAAGGCAATAACATGCTTTTGTTCAGGCTACAATAATTGATTTTGTGAAAAACACAATTTAACAACCTTATCATGGCAATTAATTTCCACTGAAAGAAGTGAACCAACCACTTCAACAATATGGAACAAAATAAAAACTGTTCGAAGGCCTTAACCCAGCTTGCCATCAACTGGCAATCCCCAAGCCTAGGTAGGCCCATAGAAAAACATAATATGCCTTGTCCAAACCGGCTTGCATTTACAAATAAATAAATAATTTTAAAGTATAAAATAATATATTATATTATACAAACTACAGAAATATACCACAAAAGATTTAATATGTTAATAAATGCATAACATTTGATATTTATTATAAAATTTTATTTTTATATGTGTGTTTTTATATGTTTTAGGTTGTGTAGGCCAAGCATGCAATATAAATGCAAAGCCCAAACTTGCTCTTTAATAAGCAGACTTTAAATCAGGTTCAGACCAGGCTTGCATGGAAAAACTGGTGTTCAAACCTGTTAAAAACCAGGCCAATTGAGCCCTAAGCCCATGATCAAGTCTGAAACATCCATGAAAACCTTTCTATATTGAAATTTTACAAGGAAAGAAAAATATTGTAGATCTTATGCTAATCTTAAGATGTTATGAGAACACCTAACACTGAACTCGAAGAACATCTTGTATAACCTCAAATTTACAAGGGAAGATTGAATGAATTATGCAACTCCATAGAACTAGGAGAACAGAATGGCTGGAAGTTTTAAAAAAAAGGGACAATCAGGCATTTATACCTCTAAGACCAAACACTCTGCCTACACATCATAAATATTTTCAATATGCAGAAAAAGATGGTTGCCTCAAATGACTAAAGATTAATTTCTAAAACAATCATATAATAAGAAAATAACGAACCAGAATGCTCTGCAGTATTGATGCTCAAACAACTAATTACAAGAGAGACTGCAATTCATACTCTTTAAAAGACATGATAGACGGAGTAAAGTATAAAATATCTAGCAGAAAATAAATGTAATCAAATGGCAAAGGGATTAGTGATATGGTACCTGGTACGTTCTCTTCCTGCAATTGGTCAGTTGCAACCAAGGAACCACCATAACTCTTCCCATATACACTGGCACACTGGAATTCCATTTTGTTCTCAGTGAGTGTCCCTGTTTTGTCAGAAAAAATATAACGCACTTGACCTAAATCCTCATTTATATTCAAAGATCTACACTGAAACCTTGAGTCAGAACTAGTGTCATACATATGCCTGTCTCCAATCATGAAGTAGGACTGTCCTAACCGAACTAACTCCATTGTAATATATAGTGATATTGGAATCATTATCTGAAACACTATGACAGAACTCAAAAAGGAGAAGAAAATCTCCATAGGTATTCCATAATATTTGTACTTTTTGCCATAATCCTTTCCAAGATTGAAATATGTCTTTCTGTAATAAGGCAATGTATCAAGCTGATCCTTGTAGCGTGCAAGCCAAAGGCCCATTCCAAGCGCTACAACTAGACACATGAGAAAAAGGAAAATAGAAAGCCATAATGTTTCACGGTTCATGTAACTTTCTAGTTTGCTTCTCTTGGAAGGAAATGATGCACTATTTAACATTGCTTTTGTTTCCTGTCCAGCATATACCACAACACCAACTATCCAGTCAGTATTCTTTAGCTGACAACCTCGCAAAACAATGTTTGATTGGCTGAGGGAAAATTTATGCCCGTTGAATTCCATGTTTGCAGTGAACTCATAAATATTCCTGTTAGGTTTCTCACATCTTATCAACCCCGAAATTGCATACCCTTCAAGTGCTGCAGAAGATGTTTCCTGTCTGGCATACCTTGTCTTCAAGTTTGACTCACCATCCAGATTCATCGTTTGTACGTAAGCAACACCACTAGGATCACTGGTGCCCAGTAAAACCATGTCACAGGGAATCGTCTCATCAGCATAGATCTTCACAACTTCACCAGCTCGCATCTTTTTCCATTTCTTTGGCAGGAATTGGCCAGATTGTAGCACTAGAGCCTCTCGGTTATTTTCATTACGGTCTGATCTGTGCCTTCTCCAATCCTCATAGCCATCTTTAATAGCTGTGACACAAAGCACAAACAAGAGAGGGAAAAGGGACACAGTTCTCCCAAACACTGCAAGAGGAGGAAGCTGGTTGAGAGCAGCTATAGCCAGGAAATACAAATAAGCAACACGATGAAACTGAATGAAAAGATTTTTTGGCAAGAAGGTAACCAATGTATACTTGCTTGTCCGAATCTCATTCCCTGTGAACTCATACTTGTCATTGGTTCTTCTAGGATCATTTATGTAGATGAACCTGGCATCTTCTTCGTGTAAGATATTATTATCAAACTGCACACTTTTGTGCCGACTCCTCCCCTGAGACTTGCCCAAATCCCCAGAGCCAGCCTTAGCATGAACTGCAGATGAACCCCGAGAAATTTCAAAAGTAGCAGAACTGGCGTTATTATTGTTGCTATGCAGCAGTTCCATTGCACCCCACGACACCAGGTGTGCCCTCTCCTGCGTGGGGCATTCCAATGAAACCTGCTCAAAGCAATGAGACTCTGATGAATCAAACTGCTGTGCTGCCGTAATGGAAGCAAAATCTCCTCCAGTTGGAGTCTGACGCCAAAAGTTCAAGTCTTCAACAGACAGATCTTTGTTATCCTCCAAATAATCTAAGCCAAAGCTATTGCTTTGAGTATCATCAACAGTGGAAGAATTGAAGGAATCGTTGGAGCATAGACAGCCAAGGGAGGCAAAACTTTGAGAGTGGCTAGGCTGTGTTACGGCAGAAGAATCCGATGTGACCAGCAATGGCTGGGCAGAAATCATAAACTAACCTCCAAAAACACCATTGAATATCAAAATAAACAATTTTCACACAATGGTACGCGGCGATTAACAAAGGATTTGTCGCCCGGAGCAAATCTCCAACAGATCCAACCCCAGGCAAAAACGAGACAAATGAAATGAACTGAGATTCCCTTGCTAGAAATTAACAAACCACTATGGCGCAAAAGCCCATTCTTCGACTACCCTAACATTTAAATAATTTGAAATCTGATCAGGAATGTATATCAATCATCAAAATAAGGTTTAATAACATTATAAACGGTGAGAGGCTCAGTATTTCTTACCGAGAAATCAAAATGCTGGTCTACTAACAAGCTGGCAAGATATTGATAATACTTCTCAATTGCACAGAAGAGTGGCAGAAACGAACGGAGAACAACCCTCAACCAGAGAGGCCCAGGTTTGGCAAATGCAGACGAAAGATTAAAACTAGAAGAACCTCGATTCGATCCAAATAAATGTCGACGGATCCCTGATCGATCCAGATAACAATTTGTTAAAAAAGAAGACAAATAACAACAAATGCAGGACAGATCCTCTCATCGGCAAGACCTGCCAAAACTAAAAACACACGAGACAAGCACGAAGTAGTGCTCCACCCGTACTAAAAACAAAAATCACAATCTTATAAAATCCTTCCATAACCATAATTACATTAGTTAAATGCAGATTAACAAAAAGAAAAAGAACGAAATCCAATTATTACCCAAATCGAGCTTAATTAACCAAACCTAACCAGAGCCTGGCACAATAAAGAACAATTATAAATAAGAAAATAAAAAAGGTAAAAAGGTTAACGTACACCAGAGAGAGAGAGAGAGAAAGGAAGCAATCAGATAGATGGGTTATCGTCTCGGGATTGGGGAAATGAAGCTGATTGATATCAGAAACTCTATGAAAGCACTGAAAACGAAATAATGGCGAAACGGCAGAGAGAAACAGTGACTCAGGTAGATCAGATCTCAGGCGCAACACCTTCCCAGTGATATATACTTGAAATTGATTAAATAGCTAACAATTACGAGGAAAGGATCGGCTTTTTGGAAGCCTTGGTCATGTGAAATGCAGAAACCTAGGGGTTCATGACAATGACAACGAGGGGAGGGAAAGAAAAAAGTTTGGATAGGTTAGAGTAAATGTGGGGAAAAAGAAAGAAAGAAGGAGATAGGCCAGGAGAGGGAGGAACGTGGCCGAGGAGGCACAATGAGCGAGGAAATCGCAGCAAAGACAGCGAGAGAGAGAGAGAGAGTGGGGAAGAGGAGCGGTAAACCACAATTCTTGGCTTTGTCCGGTCGCTACCGACTTCTCGGCTCGTCTTTGCCAGCCATGTCCCCTTTAATTATACTTCCTCTGTTTTCTTCATTTATATTGCTTTTACTCCTTTAATTATATCAACCCAAAGAAAAATAAATTACTAACATCTAGTTTTTTTTTTTTTACACAATTAAAAATCAATCACTAAAAATAATAATAAAGTGTAATTTAAAAAGAAAAAAATTAACAAACACTTATTTCATTTTAATTGTTATAATTCGAGTGATTAATTAGTTATAATAAAAGAATTACTTATATAGTTATATTTCAAATACTAAAACGTTTGTCTATCGGTAAAGATTCAAATTTCAACTACACGACATAATTATATATATATATATAAATTTATCATTAAAGTGTAAATAAATTGAAAAAAAAAGTGAAAATAAATATTTGATAATTCAAATGGTAAAAAGAATTTTGTCGGCAAATAATTAAATATAATTGTCCGTAATAATTTGTCTCTTTTTTTCTTTTTAAATTACACTTTATTATTATTTTTAGTGATTGATTTTTAATTGTGTAAAAAAAAAAAAATAGGTGCTAGTAATTTA
>CANXYI010900071.1:0-13879 GCA_948208565.1 Hura crepitans
CTAATGTATTTTTTCACTTTCACTAACACATAATTATTTCAAATAATTGAATCAACCCCAATTTAGGCTCATTTAACCTTAATTACAAAATTAAGCCACCCAAGCCTTATTATGCTTCATTTTAAACCTATTATGTCTCAACATGCACATTTTGCATATTCACTTTGTCAAAATTAGTTCTCATCATTTCAAACACTTTAACATACCTATAATAAGCTATACAACCTATTAAATGCATGAAATTGATGGCATAACTCATTTTTAAGCATTTACTGCATATTGTACATAATATGGAATTTATTGGTTTTACTTAAAATTTCCCATTTTATTTCAATTACACATACCAAAATGGTCAAGAGGGAACCTTGAGACCCATCTACTCCTTTGCCTTGCCCTTATCGTGATTTTGTTTGGTAACCCCTAACATAAACATAAAAATTCTTTAAAAATCCGTAATAACTCAATCGACACTTCAAAAATTAATCTAAGACCATAATATATCTCTTGGACACCCCTACTATCTAGGGACAATAATAGAAGTCATAAATTCTTACCCAAATCTAAGTGGATTACTATTCATGAACTCGAAAAATCGACAATTTTGAGCAATCTTTTTCGAATTTTCCACTTCTTAGAGGTGTTTTATGGCATGGAGGTTACTTGGAATCAACTTAGTGGAGAAATTTTGGCTCTAATGGAGGAAGGAGGAAGAAAAAGATGGAGGAGAGGGAGGAGTTGCCGTCGGGTTAAAGGATAGAGGAGAGATTTTCGACTCTTTAATTTCAACTTTGACTATTTATACCCCGCTCTAAAAATCCTTTATTTTAATTTATTTTACCCAATTTATCTCCTCTTCTTAAGCCCAATTAATAGCCACTTTTATTCTATAAATCCATTTTTATTATGCCCCACATGCCTCCAAAAATTGGAGTTCGAAAAATAAAGAAAATCGATTAAATACGTTATTTTTTAATGTTGCTCAATTTTAGAAAAATTACTTCCTGGTATCTAAAAATTCCAATTCTAGAGCCATTAGGCTCATTAGAATTTTTAAGTATCAGGTTGTATAAGTTTTAGAATTTTCTGAGCAACTTTGAAAATAATTTACGGTTCAACTTTGCCTTGATCACTATTCTTAAGACGCTACTGCAAAAATTTTCTTAGCATTTTTAACCACTCTAATAAATTCCGATTGATCTCAAACTATGCCTAAAATTATTTTATGACTATTACTTTCTTCCAATAACTTTAATGCATCCCAAGTGTTAAGAACACTATTCATCCTTAGAAAGCACTATTCATAAATGTCGGGATTTTCGGGGTGTCACACTATTATCATAGGCAAACTCAGCCAAAGGCAAGTACTGATCCCATCATAGCATATCTTCTAATATTTGTATGACATACCCAGATTACCTATCTATTTGCAGGTGGGAAGCTATGTTAAAGGTAAGGTGGGTACCAAAGCTTCTTGTAATTTCCTCTAAAGTCTATAAGTGAATCTAAGGTGTAACACCCCTTACCTATTTCTCGAAGGAACTAAGCAAAGGACGCTACTTCTCGTAGGTCACCCACACTAATTCTACCCCAACCCTTACTCGTTTAACACTTATACCCATGTTCCTTTTGTTATCATATTCAAGTTATTTACTTATTTGGAACCCTTTACCTTCTTATATTGGTTGTAATTAATCATTAAAAACATCCAACCACACAACAATCATATTTACAAAAATTCGAGTAGTGTAACAGTTACTCAGGTGAAAAATCCAAAATTTAAACCTATTAAAAGCACTTCCAATATCATCACCAATCTATTCACCAACATCTGGACCCTTCTAGTCCTCTTTTCAACATCTCAACACATATAAAGTCACAGGCACATAGGGTCTCAGACCCATAACATTTAGAACTATATAATCAACATATACATATCCAGACATTTCGTTAGTTATAGTAGTATATATATACGTCTTAACATCTATAGTATGATCAAACACATATTGAATATTTACATCAACCCAATCCAAACTAACTATACATGATTGCCACTATACAAGTTCAAAAAACAAATTATACCCTAGGTAGAAGAACTGCTACACTACAAAGCGGAGGCTAGACTGGTACTACTATCTACGACTTACGCATCAGAACACTAACACGCTGAGTATAAACTCAATGGTGGATTTAAGGTAATCAGTGCATGTCATTCATACATTCATGCAACAGTCATGATATGAGACCATTATATAAACACACAGAGTTAATTATATAGAATATTATTAATTCCTTCATCAGTCTTATTATTTATTAATCAGCACTTTACAATGTGAGTAATTTTCTCTAATTACCTCAAGTTACTGTTAATCATAGTAAGTGTCATGAATTTATTACTGTAACAACTGGTCATGTTCATTTTTGTCCTTTTTATATTTAGGCCTATACTAGAGAGACTACTCTTTAAGAAATTAGATAATAAGATCTAAACTGTGTAGTGGCCTATATTTTGGACCTCGATAGCTGTACTTACCCTGTCTGATAGCAGGGATCAATTCATGTGAACCTCCTAATACCAGACTGGCAGATGGCAGGGATCAATCCTGTAGACCTCCCAACATCTATAGGGGATAATAGGGATCAGTCCCGTGGGACCTCATAATATCCCGAATTAGCATGTCATCTCAACTCTTATGGATAACAGGGATCAGCCCCATCGGACCTCTCACTATTCACAAATACATTAGATAGATAGTAGGGATTAACCCATATAGACCTTCTAATACCCGAGTGTGTAAGGCTCAATATCAGAACCTCGGTGACTGCACCTACCATTACAATCATACGGGCTATGGCCCTAGTAGCTGCTAATTCCCTAGTTAACTAGTCAACCCATCCAGCTGGTGTCTAACTTATAGGCCAAGTTATATTTATTAATCTTGTCATATAGTTATAGATCATTTCTCATAATTACATTAATGTTTATATGCCATATTTACAAGCACTGATGCACTTATGCACCTTTCCCAGTTACAGGTCATTTTTCAAGAAGCACTACTCATTTAGTCATTTTCAATATCTCAATTCTCATAACATCTCATATCATATTCACCATACATTGTTATTATTATCAACATTGCTTATCCTTATTTATACTTGCATTATTGCATCCAATTCAAACATTCCTCTTCCACCCTATTATGCCATTTTACTCTCACTATAAATGGTCATTTCCTTATACAAATTCATGTAACATAATAAGTTCCACTTTAGGTTATGTGGTACCAAATTATTACAAATAAAATTTTTTCATCAAATTTATGTTGTCACCATGTTTTACA
Source organism: Hura crepitans (assembly GCA_948208565.1). NCBI lineage: Eukaryota > Viridiplantae > Streptophyta > Magnoliopsida > Malpighiales > Euphorbiaceae > Hura > Hura crepitans. The sequence goes on from CANXYI010900071.1 coordinate 3,339, forward strand.
CCTCATTTCTAAACCAATTACACTATCAATATGTCTTACACACATGCACACATCATACTATGATCATACATACTATTTAGCCATCTTAAAATCACCTACCCACACCTATTTTTCCTTTATGCAATGCATGCACATAATGTTCACTCCATTAAGTTAAACATACATGTATATACCCAAACTACCACTTCCATACACACTAACATGCTTACATACATGTAGATACATCATGACATGTATGAATTACATCAAATCCACATACCTAATGTGTGAAAACACCCTTTTCCACCACACTATGGCCTTGGTTGCCTTTTTTCCTCACTTAATCTCCTTTGTCCTAAATAATACACAATCACACCTTAGAAAAATTCTCAAAAATTTTATGTAACTCCAAATTGAAATCTACTAACATGGTTTATCTTAGAATCCTCAGGACTATCTAAAAAAATAAAAATTAAGAAAACTCCACTTACACTCAAACTGACCACTATTCACTCCATCCTTAATTCTCCTATTTAAAGTAATATTTCTCAATTATATTGCTTGGAATGGATTCTAGAGACTATGGAGGTGTTGTTTCATATAATTTTCATGAGATTTAGGTGTGATTTAAGTAAGGAATGAAGAAAAAATAGTGGAGGCACAAAGAGATGATGGCGTCGGCTATGGTGTGTGGGAGGAGGAGGTTAGGGAAGCTTGTCACACATATGACAGCTTTACATGTGTGGGGGTATTTATATTAGTGGGATGGAGTGGTTAGATCATGACACATGGCGATCTAATAGCTTAGATTAATTCAATTCCTCTTTAAACTTTAAAAATTCAAATTAATTTTTCTAAACCTCTAAAAATAATTATTTTAGTGCCAAAAATCCTTGATAATGCCCATTAAGGGTCTTGCAAAATCTCAAGTCTAGATTCCAATAGCAACTATGGGTACTATTCACTCACGTAAATGAAAAATTCCAAATAATTATCCAACGACCTTAAAAAATTAAAATTCCTTCACCAATAGACTCATTAGAATTTTTGAGCTTCAGAATATGGTTTTTTCAGGTCCATCCAAGAACATCCTAAAGTTCTCATGGCACAAGCTCATTTAAGGTCACTATTCATTAGGTCTTGGTCTAAAATGATTTATTGGTTCTACTAAAATTTTTAATTTATTCATTTTCCCATTTTCTGACCCATCAAAGTTTTATGACTAGTACACACCCTTTCTAGCCTTACAAAGGTGCCTCGGCTTCTCGAGAATACTATTCATGCCTCGAAGGTACTATTTATGAAACTCAAATTTATGGGTGTTACATAGGGTCTCGGTCAGATATGATGGCAAGTGGCAGACCATGCAGCCTTACAATCTCTTCAATGTATAGTAGTGCCAACTATTCTAAAGAATAGTCCATTCTAACTAGAATGAAATATACAATCTTGGTAGTCTATCCATAATTACCCATACAGCATCACACGTACCTCTGGTTATAGGCAAACCTATCACAAAGTCCATGGTAACCTTTTCCCACTTCTATTCTAGAATTGTTATAAAACGGAGCAATCTAGAAGGAACCTGGTGCTCTACTTTCACTTGTTAACATATAAGACATTAGGCTACACATTCAGCCATATCATGTCATCCCTGGCCACCAATAATATAGTTTCAAATCAAGGTACATCTTTATGCTCCCAAGGTGCATGGCATAGAGAGCATTATGTGCCTCCTATAAAATAAGTGTTCTAATTCCCTCTATTTTAAGCACACATAGCCTATCATGGAAATATAGACACCTATTTATTTTGATTTAAAACCCTGTAGTCGTCTCTTCTTTGACCTAACTTGTTATCTATATAAAATGATTATCTCAAGTCTATGCCTATTTTACTTACTGCATCACATCAAGTTTCACTCGTAACTTAGCTAAAACTGCATCATCTTTTGTGTATCCAAACCTGGCATTTATAGCTTTTATAGCTACTATGAACTTTCAACTCAAAGTATTAGCTACCACATCAGCCTTTCTAGGATGGTAGTCAATCATATAATAATATTTTTTTATTAGTTCCATCTATCTTTGTTGTCTCAGATTTAACTCTTTTTGCGTGGGAAGGTATTTCAAACTCTTATGATTAGTGTAGATGTAACATTTCTCCCCATATAGGTAATGTCTCCATACTTTCAAGGAAAATAGTATGGAGGCCAATTCCAAATCATGCATTAGGTAATTCCATTCTTGTGGTTTCAATTAGCTCGAGATATATGCTACCACTTTTCCATCTTGCATCAGTATAGATCTAAGCCCATTATGTGATATGTCACTATATATCACAAAGCCCTTCCTTGACTCGGATTATGTGATCATAGGAGCTTAAGTCATCATAGCTTTTAACTTGCCAAAACTTGCCTATCATTTATCATTCCACACAAATTTCACATCTTTCTATAGCAATCATGTCATTGGGACTACAATTATAGAAAAGCCTTTCATAAGTCTTATGTAATAACTAATCAATCCCAAGAAGCTCTGAATCTCTTTTACATTTCTTAGAGGCTTCCACTCTAGCACTACCTTGACCTTGCTTAGGTTAACTCTGATACCCTTAGCTAAAGCAATATGGCTTAAGAAGGTTAATACACTTAATCAGAACTCACATTTACTCAGTTTGGCATATAGCTACTTCTCTCAGCCTTAAGTGTTGTTCATGCTCCTCTTTGGTCTTAAAGTATACTACGATGTCATTAATAAAGACCACAACAAACTAGTCCAAGTATGGCCTAAAGATCTTATTTATCAAGTCCATAAAGGTTGAAGGGCATTAATAAGCTTGAATGACATCACAAAAAATTCATAATGCCCATATTGGGTATGGAATGCAGTCTTCAAAATATCAGATTCCATAATTCTTAGCTGATGATATCCTAATCACAAGTCAATTTTAGAAAACATACTAGCACCTCTCAATTGATCAAAGAGATCATCAATCCTTAGAAATGGATATTTATTTTTGATTGTCACCTTGTTCAACTATCTGTAATCAATGCACAATTAAAATAACCTATCCTTTTTTTTCATAAACAGTATTGGTGCACCCTATGGTGAAGTACTTAGCTTAATAAATCCTTTATCTAGTAATTCTTGCATCTGCACCTTTAACTCTTTTAGTTCTATAGGTGCCATATGGTATGGAGTGATAGAAATTGGTGTTGTGCCAAGATACACTTCAATTTCAAAATCAAATTCACATTTTGGTGGTAGTCTTGATAGCTCCTCTGGAAATACATCTAGGAATTTTGATACTATCGGTATCTAGTTAAGGCTTAACTCTTCCTTATTAGTATCAATCACATAGGCTAAGTATGCCTTACACCCTTTTTGAATTAATTACCTTATTGTCACTATTGAAATAACATTAGGCAAGGAATTCCATTGACCAACCACTATCACCTCATTCATATTGGCTATCTCAAGTGTGAGCCTCTTTTGTTTATAATCTACCACTGCTTAGTGTTTATAGCCAATTCATACCTAAGTTAACATCAAATTCATTGAATGAAAGCTCAATAAGGTCTACTAGAAATGCATGATCTTGAATTGCTAAAGGACAATCTTGGTATACTTTGTTAACTATCACATCTGTCGAATCAGATTATTAACCATGATATCCATATCCATAAGTTCAGGTTCTAAACCTCTATCCCATGCTTGTATAGTACAGATGTATGAATGGGTGGATCCTGGGTTTATCAATGCCAAAACAATAAGTCAAATAGGAGAAAAGTACCAATAATAACATCAAGTGCCTTTGCTTCCTCTCTAGCCCGGATGGCATACTAGCATATATGTGATCAAGCCTCTGATCTAGATCTCTAGGTCATGCTAGCTTTATCATTCTTGCTCTCCCTCTGACCTCTACTAGGTGCTGGTGAGAAAGCTTGTAATTAAGTGGCATCAGCTTGCTTCCTAGGGTAGTCCCTCTGGTAATAGTTTTAGGACCCACACATAAAATACTCTCCTCATTTGATGTGCCAATGAACTCTCCAATGTCTCCTACTACAAGTCCTTCACACTAGGGTACACTCTTAGCTATAGACATTAGTGTACTAGTGGCCTACTGCTATGACTTGGGCCTAGACTGAGATTCCTAGCCTATTTTATGTGTTTGGCTCTATTTCTAAAATTATTGTAGGGCCTAGTTGCCCTTTTATTTCTTGCTTACATCTAGGGCTGAATTGACCTGCCCTACAGTGAAAGGCCTCTTCTTTTTAAAAGTCTCTCTCCTTTCCTTCAATAGTTCCTCCATGGCATATGTTGTTGACACTAAGGATGCAAACTCCTTAATCTTTGAAGTGGCTATCTGCATTCTAATCTCAATGTTGAGGCCTTTCTCAAACCTTTTGCATCGCTCATTTTCAGTATGAATGAACTCCTCATCATATCTACTCACTTGAGCAAAGTCTTTTTCATGCTCAAATATTGACCTCCACCTCTAATTTAGGTCCAAGAACTCCTACCTCTTCTTATCTAGGTATGTCTTTGAGATATATCTCTTTTTGAATTCCTGGAGGAAGAATTCCTAAGTCACATCTACTATAGCTTTCCATTTCTATGTAGTTTCCCACCAGTAGAAGGCTTCCTCTTGTAGAAGAGAGGTGGACATATCAAGTTCTCCTCAGGGGTGCACTGCAATTACTGTAAGATCTGAACTCTATGCTTCAGCCAATACTCATCCCTGGCATCATCATCTTTTATTATCAGTAAAAAATCTAGTGCCCCCATCTTTTTAACCCTTTCTAGATGAGTTTTCAATAGTTTCACGAGCTGTAGAGGTTGTACTAGAGTTGATCATGGTGGTGGTAAAGCAACTGTAGTAATGGTCTATCTCAGCAAGTCAACTATATGCTACAATAACACCGGTAGAGCATGTGTTTGTACCGGACATGCCGCATCGCTTAGCAATAGGGTTGTTGAATTCGTAGGCTCATGTATAGTCATCGATGCATGACTAGCCACCTTTTCCCCTTCTCCTAGTGGGGTATGCTCACTCATCTTGGTTTACTACAAAAGAAAAGATTATTAGCCTTAAGCAAAGTAGCTTTACTTGACATAAAACCCTAATCAGGCACCCATGTATATGCCTAGGAATGCCTAAACCCACTCTGATACCACCTGAAGTGACACCCCTTACTTGATCTCACACCGGACAAAATAAGGGATATCACATCACCATTCATTATCTTTTAAAACCCTTCTTAGCTCATTCTTATTGGCTTTCATTGCCATATATGCTAGAATATTTTAGCTAATTTGTTATAGGTCACATTTCAACAAAAATCCAATAATATAAGGTTGTTCGGGTGAAAAATAAAAAATTTTAAACCTGCAAATAACACTTCTATAATCATTCTCATTCATATGTCATCATCCTAGACCTTTCTAGTCCTTCAACATTCTCATATAAACATTATCACACAATATAACAATCTCAAAGTCAAGCATGTAACATATAAATCATCCATTCTAACTGTGTCTATAGTATAACTTGTTTTAATATTTACAAGCCATTGTATAATAACTGGACCTAGACCTTTTTATACACACAAATGCCTCTGTACAATAATAACTATAAAAAGGACAAAAATATATACCTAATGAGAAGATTGGCTACTACATTACTCATTGATGCTGGACTACAAGTCTACTATTTGCTACTTGCGCATTAGAAAATTGACATGTTGAGTATACACTCAATGGTGAATTTAATGAAACATGCATTGTATGGAGTTCGCATGCTTTATGAACTTATGCAAATATGTCATTCACACATAGGTATTTTACCATTATTTTGGGATGCCAGTTATATATTTTAACTCACCTCGCGACCATGTTAGATATTTAAGTTATCATATTACAAGTTATAGCTAATATAAGTACTCATGCTTAATTTGATTTATATCATATTACAATTGCATAATAAAATACTATGTTCATTTTACTTTTATGGCCTATACTCAAAATACAACTCTTTTAACACTAGATAACATGATTTAAACCTGTGTTATGGCCCATATTATGGACCTCGGTAGCTGCACCTACCTATATCCACCTGATAGTAGGGATCAGTTCATAGGAACCTCCTAATATTGGAATGGTAAGGATCAGTCCTAAAAGATCTCCCAATAATGGGATAGCAGGGATTAACCTTGATGGACCTCCCAATACTTAAACATTAGTGGATCATAGGGATTAGCCTTAATGGACCTACTAATATCTAATGCAATATGAGTAATAGGGATCAGACTTGTATGGACCTCTCAATACCTAAAAGTGTGTAGGGTTCACATCTAAAACCTCGGTGGCTGCACCCACTATACAATACAATCAGGCAATGATCTGCATGGACTAAAGCCCCTATTAGCTGCTAACCCCCTAATTGACTGGTCATCCTATCCAGTAGGTGGTCTAACTAATACAGGCTAGTCTCAGTCTTCTCTTAAGTCTATCATTTAGTCATTACCATTTCATTCCTTCGTGATTCATTTTATGACACACACAAGGTCATACACACACATTTTTTAACCATTACTTTAGCCATCCAAAATATGTCTTATTAATATTTTATTTCATTATTATCCTCCTACTAGTATCACATAACACATCATAATAATATGTCTCACCTACCTCATTATAGTTTCATGCTTCATTACTCCTAGGTGTGTGTAGACACCCTACCCCTTTGGGCCTATGTTGATAACTAGAGATAGGCTCTAAGGCAATAATATAAGCCACTTGGAAACCTAGTCCGCATGGTCTAGCATTATATTGGTCTATCTAGACATAATGCCACTAGATCTGTACCAACCCACTTAGACTTTATCAGGCCTAAGGCCTATGGTCTGTCTAGACAAAACAAAGTTCATGTCTACATAGACTAACATAGACTTGGCCTAAAACCTAGCCTAAAGCCTATAAACTAATGGGAAAGCCCATGACTTAGGTCTACACAAACTAAGTATTCTAAGTCTGTACGAACTTGTCGATGTGAGATCTTTTAAAAGTGGGAGCTTCCTATTTAGACTGTGTTTCCTAATCCTAAAAGGATTCTAACTCATTTTGGATAGAAAAGCAACCTCTTAAATCTAAAAATACCACTCTTGGGTATAAAGGAGCGAGAGCCAATTTGAAGAGCCAAAACCCTACTATCCGAGAGTTCAGGAGAGGACTCAAATACAAGATTCACACTGCTAGACTTTAGCCCACACTAAAAATTGTCTTTCTTTCTAAAACCCTACATCTTGTGTTGTTGCTTAAAAGCTTATTTACAAAAGTAAGATTTAAGAACTCCTATTGTAAATATCATATATGTTCATACTGTCCATATAGACTCATGATCTCCTATGATTGGTTATAAGTGAGGTGATTCTAGGTAATCCCCACCTTGATTATAGGAGTAAATCATTGTTTTATGCTGATTTATTATGTATAATTGACTATTTACATGTTGTGATTATTCTATTATTTTAATCCTAATCGCACAGACCCATCTTAAGGTATGTTTACATCTGTACAGACTTAATATATTGATATACATATGGTCTGATGTCTGTGCCAACTAATATTCAATAATAGTTTTCTATTTGCTTTGTGTACCATGTTTAGATGCATTCTATTTACTATAGCGATATGCTTGTATGATGTTGTCATGTTGTATAATTATTTTGTTCCTTAAAATACATGCTAGTGATATTTTAGATTTAACATGAAGTCTGCACACACTCCCTTTCATGAGGAAATAGTCCGTATGGATGGTTATGCCGTGAATTTATTAGTTCTTAATTTACAGTCCGCACGAACCCCCCCCATCTCGTGAGGACCATAGTCCGTATGGACATCTTTTTTTTGTAATTACATGTGTCAGTTTATATGTTCTTTGTGATCAATAATTATATAGTTTTCCCTAACAATAATTTCCTTTAAGCATGCATTATAATCCATTCATTATTTATATTAAATAAGTTGTTGTTTCATTCTCTCTTTAGGTCCTCATAGACAATTATTTGTTATTTTTTACCTACTCCTTGAGTTGTTTGTAGGAGGCCATTCTTACTGGATTGAAGGTTCAGATGGACATATTAACCATGAAAAGTTATAGTACGCATAGACCCATACTAGAGCCATGTTGAGTCCACTTGAACTTGATGATGCTAAGATGGGACTAATTACGTGCTTTATACTATTTCATTTGGTTCTATACCCTTTTATTTCTCTTGCTTATATTAGATTGTAATAGATAGTTCAATAACTAGTTTTACATGCCAAAAGCCTAACTTCACAGCAAATGGTTTTCTATCTAATTAATTGGGATTTTCTTAATAAAATTATTTTGAGTTTTCTTTAATAAAAGTCACACAAAAATTTATTTTTAAAGGCTAAGCTCCTAGAGATGAGAGTTAGAAAAATACCACCAATTCATATGGAATTATGGATAATTATTAGGTCAAACAACAACTAATGAATGACTCAATTTCTAGATGTTAATGCATACTTATGCTTATTGTATACTTCAATTGTACAATTAATTTCCTTTAAGTGAAAAGGTGACATAAATGCTTGCTTACTTGATATAGGATTGATAAACATTACAATGACTCCACTGGGGACTTAGAATTTAAATTTGAAAGTGCCCAAATAACATGCTATCCAATATTCTTATTTTTATTAGTCCCATTTATTGCACTTTTCATACACTGTGTCCATTTTACTTAGGATGGTGTTTTGAACCATGACTCTATTTTTCATTCAAGAATGGAAAAGTGCTAGCATATCTATCACTCATAAGCCTTGTACCTTCAAGTATGTCGAAAGGTGAACTAATTGGTCATTATTATCCTTGATTAGAAAGACCCGTTAGGAGGGACCTCTACTTATAGAAGCCTTAAGCCTTTTGACTAAAGCCTTAAGCCCATATAGTTAAACTTAGCAACTTCCCCTAGGTTGTATGACCCTAAGTGCTTGCGACTTGTATTATGATTGCTAAATGGGCCTATTGCATTTAACCTTGTTCGAAGTGGGGTTAAATCCATTAAGCCTTTTATCTAGGGTGGACTTAGCCTAATTTCACATCAAATAAAAATTAAATGTTATGGGCCATTTCCATTGTATGCATTTTAAATATGAGAGATTGATTGGGCCTAATGAAGCCCATGATCAAACTTATACATCCCTTAATGATGCTTAAGTAATCTCACCTAAGAAAGGAACGGCTTGACCATGTGTGTGGGAGGAATAAGGTTAGAAGGTTTCTTGTATGTGTTTGTTTGTTATTGCATCACAAACATGCATACCATGCATCATTTGCACCTTGCATTGTTAATATATTAATGATACATCATTCCTAACCCATTATTTTGACAACCATAATTGATCCCTCATTTATTGCCTGGTGGAAAAGGGTAAGCAAATGTCTCAATAGATCAAGTAATCCATTACTTGTCTAACCAAAAAGAGGAACTATGTCTGCTAATGAAGTTGTTACCAAGTTTATGCTAATAGAGGCCTTGAGTGAGATGGATAAAAGGATGATGGCAGCTTTCACTAATGCCATGTTTGATGGACACAAAGAAATGGGTCAAACTTTAGCCACTCATAAAGGTAAAGAGGTAGTGAGAGAGAATGATAACCAGTTCTCAGATAAAGAAATTCCATTGGTCAAGAAGTCCTACAATAAGGTCCTCCCATTTAAAGTAGTTAAAGATGATTAGATCAAGAAGCTAAATAAGAAGATGGAGGCCATGACTAGAGTAGTCACTGGGGGGTAAAGATATTGATTTGGATAATGCCTTATAAGTTCAAGATGCTAGATGTGAGAAAATTTGATGGTACAATTGATCCATGGACTCACTTAAAGCAATATGCTATTACTATGAGGGCCACCAACTTATCTAAAGAGCAAATTGTAAGCTTGTTCAATATGTCTCTCATAGAACAAGCTCTTGATTGGTACTATTACCAAGAGAAAAAGGTAAAGAAAGATTAGAGCGAGTTAGCTCAAGCACTTAGTAAACAATACTCTAACAACGCTAGTACTGAGGTGACTCAAGACTTAGAGCTCATGAAAAAAAAGCCTAATGAAGCCTTTTCAAACTATCTGCAAAGATGGAGGGACAAGATACTAAAAATGAGAAGCAAGCCTAGGGACATTGATCATATCAAAATGTTCATAAGAAATGCCAATAGTTACATAAAAAAATGAGCTTACAACTAAGGGTATTACCACTTGGTAGTAATTGAAAGACATAGACATTAATTTAGAAGCAACTTATTAGAATAAAGGGCTCAAGAGATCAAGCAACCCAAACTATTCAAGCAATAATGTTGGGGGAACTGTAAAATAGCATATGTACATACAATGTAAGGCAAAAGGTATTCATATTTAGGTAAGTCACTATCCCAATGTCTGAGAGAACTTACGAAGGAAGGAAAGTTACAACCACTCCTACCATAACCATTAAATGTCTATTACCTCCCAACTATAGGCATGACTAATATTGC
>CANXYI010900179.1:0-15940 GCA_948208565.1 Hura crepitans
ACTTCATGCATTGTAGCTTTGATAAAAAAAAATAGAACCCTAAACTCATGCACTCATGTATAGTACACCTAAGAATGCCTAATCCTACTCTAATACCACTGAATGTAATAGCCCCTGCCCATTCCCAAAGGAAACAGGCAAAAGGTGCCACTTCCTGTAGGTCACCCATCCTTGGATTTCCCTAGGGACAATTCATTTAACATTTATGTCACATTGACTAACTTTAACCCATCTCGACTATCTAGTTTTTATTATTGTATAACCTTTTATTACTGCCAATTTTAGCCAGATGAAACTCCAATTTATGTATGTTATCCATTAACAAAAAATTTTGTCAACATAACGGCTAACCAGGTGAAAAACCAAAAATTTTCTTATAAGAAAAGCATTTCGATAACATTTCCCAACTCACAACTCATCTCTTAGACCCTTTTAGTCCCCCAAAACATCAACAACATTAACATCACATAGAAATCATAGGGTCTTAGACCCCTAGACAATTAATAACTAGACAGGCATATATATATATATATATATATCCATAAAAGTCAGGTTTCTACAACCATTCAGTTCAACTATCTGAGTTTTATAATGTACATACACTACCCATTTCTAAACTTCCATATACATAGGAGTGCCCTCTTATAACACAACAAAAAGAGTACAAAAATATACCAAGGAGAACTCAGGGTTAGCAATATTGGCATCGCTGAAGCTGGGCTGCTACCCCGTCTATAGCCTATACATCAGAACACCGACATGATGAGTATGCGCTCAGTGGTGGAATAATCACAATAAAGGTATGTCATACATGCAGACACACATATGAGGTTATGTATACATATGCAGAGACATTTCAATCATACTCATACAAAATATCATATTAGATGCCATTCTATACATTATGTCTCCCTTAGTGCCTTGTTATACAAGTAATCAATTATAGACTAACTATCATGTTCAATTAATTTGACCTATGCAGCATTTCAATTACCAATTCCAAATTCATATATTATTATTATTGTGATTCAGCTTAATATAGTTTAGGCCTATAATAGATAGATGACACTTTAAGACACTAAATAATGAGATCTATCTTGTATAGTGGCCCACATTTTTTATCTCGATAGCTACACCTACCTGGCCTAATAGCAGGGATCCATCCGTAGACCTCTTAATACTAGATAAGCAGATAGCAGGGATCAGCCCGTAGACCTATCAATATTTGTAAGTGGGATAGCAGGGATGTAACGCCTATAAGTCAAGGTCTTATGAATAGTACCTTTTGGGCTCGAGGGATGTTCCCTGTAGTGCAGGGCATCGCCATGAGTTAGTTATAAAATTTTGATAGGACAGAAAATGGGTAAAATGAATAAATTTAAAACTTTAGTAGAACCAATAAATCATTTCAGGTCGAGAACCAATGTATGAGGGGATAAAATGAGTTTGTACCAAGACAACCTCGGGATGTGCTCAGATAGACTCAAAAATAACATACCCTAAATCTCAAAAACTCCAATGAGTATGACAGAGAATGAATTTTAATTTTTTAAGGTCAGTAGATATTTTTTTTGAAATATTTTTATTTTGGCGGGTGAATAGTGTAAAAAAGTCAACTGTTGAATTTTAACATGAAATTTTATATAGGCCTTAGTGACACTAATCGAGGATTTTGATAATTGAAATGAATATTTTTAGAGGTCTAGAGAATTTTCTATGAATTTCTAAATCTAAAAATGGCATAGGGTGAATATAGGTTGTCAGATCACCACATGTCATAATCTAGGCCATCCATATACCCCTATATAAGGGGTTACACATGTGAATGGCTCACATGTGCTAATAACTCATCTTTCACCTAAAGAACCCTAAGAGGCTGATGGCATTTTCTCTCTCTTCCCTTACTTTTTCTTTATTTTTCTCACTCCTCTCTCCTCTAAAACCTAAAAAATTTATATGGATCCTTGCCTCACAGTCCATAGATTCTAATTCTTTTGATAGAATTAAGAAAAAGAGCTTAGATTAGGAGATTTTGTCACTTGGGTGAGTAGTTACTTTTCTTGAGTAAGTGTCTTTAACCCATTTTTTATTTTTGGTATAGGTAGATTAAGGTATTATAAGGATAACCATGGTTTTAAATTTCAATTTTGAGCTACAGGGAATTTTTGATAATTTTTCTAAGAAGAAATTGTGTATGCTTAGGTGCTAAGGATACAAGTGAGGGAGATCAAGCTTTCAAGCCTCAAAGTGGTGTGGAAAAGGGTGTTTTCACACCTTAGGTATGTGGAATAGACTAAAATTTAGTATGTCTATATGGTTGTCATGAAAGTGTGCATTTATGTTGTATGGAAATATATATTCTTAGTGTATGCATAGTTATAATGTAAATTAGTGTTATAACAATGTTAATGCATTGTAATATTAGGTTTAGCAAGATAGATTAGTAAGCATCTCATGTGTATGTGCATATGCATGTTTAGGCTGAACGGGGTATGTAATGCGGTCTAGTGTGAATGAACTTGTATATGGCATATTAGTGAGAAAATGATTGGTATATGGAGTGTAGAAATCATAATGGAGAATTAATAATAATAGTAACATTCTAGGTATGAAAATATGGTGAAATGGTAGTTAAATTGTATAAGTATGTAATAGCTCATAAAATGGCATAATTGTGTACCTTATGATGTGAAAATGGCTTATGAATGAGTATATGGAGAAAGGATGGAAATTAGAACTTGTATGGGTTAGACTTAGAAAGACATGACTTTTATAATTGAGTAAATGAATAGTAACTTAGCGACAATAAGCAAATTGTGGCATTTTGTGTGCATTCCATCTTGACATGTAACCTAATGGTATAAAAGACATAGGAATCAATAATATTAAGATTAATATGCTCACATAGATAATTGGCCTATCAATTAGACACCCACTAAATGGGTTGACCAGTTAACTAGGGAGTTAACAGCTGCTAGGCAATTGGTCCTTCTAGGGCCACTATTGTTTATTGGATGTGGTCGGTGCAACTATTAAGGTTCTGAGATGAACCCTACACAATCGAGTATTGGGAGGTCCATTTAGGCTAATCCCTACTACCTATCTATTTTCTATGGATATTGGGAGGTCCCACGGGGCTGATCCCTACTATCCACTTTGCTGGTTATTGATGTGACTCAGGGTATTGAGAGGTCCCATAGGGCTGATCCCTACTATCGCATTTACATATATTGGGAGGTCTATGGACTAATCCCTACCATCTACCAATCTGGTATTAGGATTTCTATAGACTGATCCCTACTATCGGGCGAGGTAGGTGCAGCTACCGAGGACCAAAATGTGGGCCACTTCATAGGATAGGTCCCGTTATCCGGTGTTTTAAAGCATTGTTCGTCTATCATAGGCCTCAATGATAATAAACAGGACTAAGAAGTAAATAACTACACTTGAAATTAATAATAGAACTCGACTTAGTAAAATAAGACAATGGCCATATGCACTGTGTTGCATGATTCATGTATGCATGTTTATGACATATTATATTTGGTCTATTCCACTATTGAGTTTTATACTCAGCGTGTCGATGTTTTGATGCGCAGGCTGTAGATAGAGAGACAACAAGCTTTAGACAACCATAGTGTAGCTGCCTCAAAATCTCTTGGTATATTTTGTTTTTCTTTTTAAGTTATTGTAGATGTGTACTCATATATATTAGGATAGTGTGGGTTATGGGATATGTATAAAATAATAGAGATGATACATGCATATTTCTATAAAATTTTAGTTATTAATATTAATAAGCCTATTTATGTCTATATGTTGATGGGTCTAAGACCCTGTGTGCTATATTGTGTGTGATGCTATGTGATTATGATTTAGAGGACTAGAAGGGTCTAGGGATGAAGTGTGATGGAGAAATGTCTTTAGAAGTGTTTTTCTTGCAGATGGATTTTAGGGCTTTTCACTCAAGTAGCTGTTATGCTGACTGATTGTCTGTGAATGTATGATAGTCTTAATTGGAGATTTTAGTAGCTTAAAATAGGTAGTAATAAATGGCTAAGTAGGCAGGAATGCATAATTAGTAGGCTAGATCAAACAATGTCCAACTTGGGTAGGAGTTGAATGAAAGGTCCCTAAGGAAATCCATGGATGGGTGACCTTACAGGAAGTAACACACCTTTCCTATTTCCTATAAAAATGGGTAAGGGGTGTTACATTTAGTGGTATCAGAGTAGGTTTAGGCATTCCTAGGCATTATATACATGAATGCATGAGTCTAGGGTTTTGTTTTGGGCCAAGCTACACTATCTAAAGTTTATGTTTATTTTTGGTACAATTAGATACGATGAGTGAGTAGACCCCACCTGACCGAGGGGAAGAGGTGGCCAGTCATGCCTCGACTACATTCCACAGACCCAAGGTGAGTGCAACCACCCTAGAACCAAGGGATGCTACCCACCAGCCACTACCTCAGCCTTAGCCCCAACCTCAAGCTCAGGCCTCATTAGCCTTGCTACTGCAAATAATAGATTTACCGAGGCATACTATAGCACCATTGCCACCACCAGCAGCTCCAGTTCCTGCTACACCTCTTTCACATCCACCAACTCCCCCAGCACTATAGAAGACTTATTTAGAGAGGGTTAAAAAGATGGGAGCTATGGATTTCTTAGGTGCAAGGGAGGACAACACGTCGAGAGCAGAGTACTGGCTAGAAGGAATCACTAGGATATTACAGCATTTAGAGTGCTCTTATGAGGAGTGCCTAAAGTGCTCCACTTCTTTGCTACAAGAGGAGGCCTTCCATTGGTGGGATACAATGAGGAAAAGGAAGGCAGTAGCTGAGTTGACATAGGAATTCTTTCTAAAAAAGTTTAAGAAGAGGTATATTCTTGACTCTTACAAGGATAAGAGGAGGTAGAAGTTCTTTGATCTGAAGCAAGGGAGGAGAACAATCTCCGAGTATGAGAAGGATTTTGCTCACCTGAGTAGATATGTAGTAGAGTTTCTCCCCACTGATGAGGAGAAATGTAAGAGGTTCGAGAAGGGCCTCAATGTAGAGTTAAGAATGCTAATTTGAACCTAGAAGATCAGAGACTTCTCTGTGTTGGTAACAGCAGCTTATGATATGGAAGAGATGCTACAAGAGAAATGGGAGTTATTTTAGAGGAAGCGGCCATTTACTAAAGGCTAGACCAATTCAGCTCTAAGTGAGAGCAAGAGGCAGAGGGACTTTCAACCTAGCCAGCAGCCCTAAAGGTAGATAAGCTAGCAATCATAGAGACAAGCCTTATCATAGAGGACTAGTCAGGGTTATGGTCCTAGACCTCAACCACATCCATTATAGCAAGCCTCAAGTGCACCAGTATCTATTACTAGGAGTGCACCTCTGACTTATGGGAGTTGCTAGAGGAAGCACTGGGACACAGCCGAGACAAGATCAGCCAACCACTAGCTAGAGGGGTAGATCAGAGGTGAGAGCTTTGGCACGATAGTATGCCATTTGTGCCTGGGAGGAAGCAGAGGCTCTAAATGTCATTGCTAGTACTTTTCTTTTATTTTATATTCTAGTACTAACTTTGATAGATCCTAGATCAACACACTCATATATATACACCACATAAGCACTAGATAGAGAGCTTAAACTAGAACCTATAGACTTAGATTTTCAAGTGAGCAACCTAATAGGTTAGAGTGTGACAGTGAACACAGTCTATAGACACTGTCCTCTGATGATCTATGATCAAACCTTTCCAACAGATCTGATAGACCTTCATTTCCATGAGTTTGATGTCATACATGGTACAGACTGGCTGTCAGAGCATCGAGTAGTAATTGATTGTGAGAAGAAAAGGTTGAGTCTACGGACCCCAGATGGGTAAGAGGTGACTGTTGTGGGTAAAAGAGACTCCTTATACAATGTTATTTTAGCTATAATAGCTAGAAGACTTATTTAGAAGGGACGTGAAGCCTTCTTAGCTTTTGTGATAGATACGAGTACTCTGACCCCTAGTTTGGATAAGAGACCTATTGTGTCTAATTTTCCTAACGTGTTCCTAAATGAGTTGCCAAGATTTCCACCGCATCGAGAGTTAGACTTTGAGATTGAGACATACCCTTGTGTTAACCCAATATCTATTACACCTTATAGGATAGCCCCAATAAAGTTGAAGGAATTGAAAGTGCAATTACAAGAGTTGCTAGATAAAGGCTTCATTAGGCCTAGTGTTTCACTTGGGGGAGCTCCTGTATTATTTGTAAAGAAAAAGGATGGGTCACTCCGATTGTGCATCGATTATAGGCAACTGAACAAGGTGATAGTTAAGAGTCAGTATCTATTGTATAGGATCGATGATCTCTTTGATCAATTGCAGTGCCAATGTCTTTTCTAAGATAGAATTGAGGTCAAGGTACCAGCAACTATAGATTAAAGAGAGTGATATTCCTAAGACTACCTTTAGGACACGATATGGATATTATGAGTTCTTAGTGATGCCATTTGGGCTCACTAATGCCCCTGTAGCCTCTATAGATTTGATGAATAGAATCTTCAAGCCATACTTTCATTAGTTAGTGGTCGTGTTTATTGATGACATTTTGGTGTATTCCAAAACCTAAGAGGAACATGAACAATAGCTTCGAATTGTGCTATTTTAACTTTGAGAGAGAAGAAGTTGTATGCCAAGTTAAGTACATGTGAGTTCTGGTTTGAAGAGGTAGCATTCTTAGGTCATGTTGCCTCAACTAAAGATATCATAGTAGACCCAATCAAGATGAAAGCAGTGTCGGAGTGGAATCCTCATAGGAATATGACTGAGATATGGAGTTTCTTAGGATTGGCAGGTTATTATCATGAAAGGCTTTTCAATGATTGCTGCTCTAATGACAAGATTGATAAGGAAAGTTGTGAAGTTTAAGTGGGATGATAATTGCCAGGCTAGTTTTGACATATTGAAGCGGATGTTATCAAAAGCTCCTATCCTTATTCAATTACAACAAGGTAAGGAGTTTGTGATATACAATGATATGTCACATAATAGGCTTGGTTGTGTATTGATGCAAGAAAGAAAGGTAGTTGCTTATACCTCTAGGCAGTTGAAGCCTCACGAGAAAACTTATCCCACATATGACATGGAGTTGGCTACAATTGTCTTGGCTTAAAGGTGTGGAGACACTACCTATATAGAGAGAAATGGTACATCTACACTAATCATAAGAGCCTGAAGTATTTGCCTATATAGAGGGAATTGAATTTGAGATAGCGATGATGGATGGAGTTGATTAAGAGCTATGACTACTTGATTGACTGTGATCTAGGAAAGGTGAATATGGTGGCTGATGCTCTAAGTAAGTAGTTTATAGCTACCTTAAAATTGGTGCATGCTAGAGTGGAATACACAGCAGAAGGTGCAGTATTGGCTGTACAAGTCAAAGCTGATTTTAGGCAACAAGTAAAGGAGGCTCAGTTGAGAGATAACCAGATGGTGTAACTTATGAGTAAAGTTAAAGAGGGGAAAGCAATAGGCTTTGCACTAGATAATGATGGAAGCCTATATTACTAGAATAGGCTGTGCATACTAGATGTAGATGGATTAAAAGCACAGATTTTAAAGAAAGCTTATGAAGCTCCAAACTCTATGCACCTAGGAAGTACGAAGATGTACCTTAGGTTAAAGCCTCATTATTAGTGGCTAAGAATGAAGTGAGAGGTAGTTGAGTATGTAGCTCATTGCTTGACATGTCAGTAGGTGAAGGCAAAACCCTAGGTTCCTTCTAGATTGCTACACTTGATTGCAATTCCAGAATGGAAATGGGAGAAAATCACCATGGACTTTGTCATAGGATTGCCATTGACTAAGAGTAAGTGTGATGCCATTTGGATGATCAAGGATAGGCTGACGAAGATAGCCCATTTTATGCCTGTACAGATGGACTACTCATTAGAGAAGCTAGCCAGATTATATATTGATGAGATCGTGTAGTTACATATAGTATTAGTAGCTATAATCTTAGATCGAGATCTAAGATTGACCTTTAGGTTTTAAAAGAAGTTACAGGAAGCCTTAGGTACTCAATTGACCTATAATACGGTATTCCATCCTCAGACAAATGGTCAATTGGAGAGAGTAATATAGTTGTTGGAAGATATGCTATGTAGCTATGCCATAAAAGTTAAAGGCAATTGGGATCAGTATTTGGCATTAGCTAAATTTGTGTATAACAATAGCCATCAGGCTAGCTTAGGTGTGGCACCATACAAAGCCTTGTATAGTCGCTGGTGCAGAACTCCTCTCTATGGGAGTGAAGTGGGAGAAAGTAAAGTTGTTGGATTTGATTTGATTCGAGATGTTGAGGAGAAATTCAAGGTTATCAAGGAAAGGTTGAAAGCTACCTCAAATCAATAGAAGTCCTATGTAGACTTGAAAAGGCAAGACATTGAATATAAGGTTGGTAATCAAGTATTCTTGAAAGTGTCACCATAGAAGAAGATACTCAGATTTGGCAAGAAAGGAAAACGCAGTCCGAGATTCATAGGGCCCTATAAGATCACAAAAAGAGTGGGACCCTTAACATATAGACTTGCATTGCTACTTGAGTTGCAGTAGATACATGATGTCTTTCATGGATTATTGTTAAGGCAATACCGATAAGATCTATCTCACGTGATAACAGTCGAGGAGATACAAGTCCAACTAGATTTGATGTATGAAGAGGAACCATTACAGATCTTAGCAAATAAGGTAAAGTAGTTGAGAAACAAGTTGATCCTATTGGTGAAAGTGTTATAGAAGCACCACAACACAATTGAGGCAATGTGGGAAAATGAGGAGCAGATGTGGTTCAATACAGGTAATTTCGAGGATGAAATTTCTTAAGAGGGGAAGGATTGTAATGCCAATAAGCCAAGGTCTTATGAACAATACCTTATAGGCGCAAGGGATGTTCCCTATGGTACGGGGCATCGCCACAAGGTCAAAAAGGGGCGTATTGGTCATAAAACTTTGATGGGACTAAAAATGAATAAAATGAAGGAATTTAAAAATTTAGCAAAACCAATAAATTATTTCGGGTTGAGAACTAGTGTATAAAGAGATAAAATGAGTTTGTGCCAATATAGCCCTAGGATGTGCCTGGACGGACTTGAAAATACCATACCCTGAACCTCTAAAATTCTAATGAGTATAGTGGAGAAGGAATTTTAATTTCTTGAGGTCATTAGATATTTTTTTGGAATATTTTATTCTGGCAGGTGAATAGTGTAAAAAAGTCAATTGTTGAATTTTGACTTAAAATTTTATATGGGCCTTAGTGACACTAATAGAGGATTTTTAAAACTAAAATGAATATTTTTAGAGGTCTAGAGAATTTTTTATGAATTTCTTAAGCTAAAAATGGCGTAGGGTGAATATGGGCCGTTAGATCGCCATGTGTCCCCATCCAAGCCATCCACCTACCCCTTTATAAGGGCTTACGCATGTCAATGGCTCATATATGCCAATAACTCATCTTCCACCTAAAGAACCATAAGAGGCCAATGCCATTTTCTCTCTCTTTTAATTCTTCATTTTTCTCTTTCCTCTCTCCTCTAAACCTTATAAAATTTATATGGATCCTTACCTCTACAGTCCATAGATTTTAATTCTTCTGATAGAATTGAGAAAAAGAGCTTAGATTAGGAGATTTGTCACTAGGGTGAATATTGACTTTTCTTGAATAAGTGTCCTTAACCTATTTTTTATTTTTGGTATAGGTAGATTAAGTTATTCTAAGGGTAACCATGGTTTTAGATTTCAATTTGGAGCTATAGGGAATTTTTGAGAATTTTTCTAAGAAGAAATTATGTATGTTTAGGTGCTAAGGATACAAGTGATAGAGATCAAGTTTTGAAGCCTCAAAGTGGTGTGGAAAAGGGTGTTTTCACATGCTAGGTATGTGGAATAGATTAAAATTTGTTACGTCTATGTGGTTGTCATGAAAGTACACATTTATGTTGTATAGAAATGTATGTTCTTGGTGTATGCATAGTTATAATGCAAATTGGTGTTATAACAATGTTAATGGCATTGAAATATTAAGCTTGGCGTAATAGATTGGTAAGCAACTCATGTGTATGTGCATCTGCATGTTTATGCCGAATAGGGTATGTAATGTGGTATAGTGTGAATGAACTTGTATATGGCATATTAATGAGAAAATGATATGTATATGGAGTGTAGAAATTATAATGGAGAATAAATAATAATAGTAACATTCATGATATGAAAATATGGTGAAATGGTAGTTAAATTGTATAAGTATGTAATAGTTCATAAAATGGCATAATTGTGTATCTTATGATGTAAAAATAGCTTATGAATGAGTACATAGAGAAAGGATGGAAATTAGAACTTGTATGGGTTGGACTTAGAAAGACATGACTTTTAGAATCGACCAAATGAATAGTGTCGATCTCGTAAAATTATCAAATGAATAGTAACTTTGCAATAATAAGCAAATTGTGGCATTGTGTGTGCATTCTATCTTGACATGCAATGTAATGGTATAAAAGACTTATGAATTAATAATATTAAGATTAATAGTCCTACATAGATAATTGGCCCATCAGTTAGACACCTATTAGATAGGTTGATCAGTCAAGTAGAGAGTTAACAGCTACTAGATAGTTAGCCCTTCTAGGGCTACTATTGTTTGTTAGATGTGGCGGGTGCAGTCATTGAGGTTCTGTGGTGAACCCTACAAACTCAGGTTTTGGGAGGTCTATCTAGGTTGATCCCTACTACCTATGTATTGTCTGTGGATATTAGAAGGTCCCATGAGGCTGATCCCTGCTATCCTCCTGTACTGGTTATTGATGTGACTCTGGGTATTTCGAGGTCCCACGAGGCTAATCCTTGCTATCCTATTTGCAGATATTAGTGAGTCTATGCATTGATCCTTACTATCAGGTGAAGTAGGTGCAGCTACCAAAGCCTAAAATGTGGGCCACTGCATAAGATAGTTTCTGCTATCTAGTGTTTTAAATTGTTGTCTATCCACATAAACCTAAATGAAAATAAACTAGACTGAGAAGTAAATAACTGAACTTGAAGTTAATAATAGAACTGGAATTAGTAAAATAGGACAATTGCCATGTGCACTATGTTGCATGATTCATGTATGCATGTTTATGACATATTATATTTAGTCTATTCCACCACTGAGTTTTATACTCAGCGTGTCGATGTTCTGACGAGCAGGCTGTAGATAGAGAGATGACCATAGTGTAGTTGCCTCTAAGTCTTTTGGTATATTTTGTTTTTCTTTTTGAGTTATTGTAGATGTGCATTCATGTATATTAGGATAGTGTGGGTTATGGGATGTATATAAAAATAATTGAGATGATACATGTATGCGTCTAAAAAATTTTGGTTATTAATAATAATATGACTATTTATGTCTATGTGTTGATGGGTCTGAGACCCTATGTGATGTATTATATGTGATGCTATGTGATTATGATCTGGAGGACCAGAAGGGTCCAGGGATAAAGTGTGATGGAGAAATGTCTTTAGAAGTGTTTTTCTTGCAATGCATTTTGGTGTTTTTCACCTAGGTAGCCATTATACTGCCCGATTGTATGTTAATGTATGATAGTCCTCATTGGAGATTTTAGCAGCCTAAAATAGGTAGTAAGAAAAAGCCAAGTAAGTAGGAATGCATAATGGGTAGACTAAGTCAAAGAAAGTCTAACTTAGGTAGGAGTTAAATGAAAGGTCCTTAGGAAAATCTAAGGATGGGTGATCTCACAGGAAGTAGCACACCTTGCTTGTTTCCTATAGAAACAAATAGGGGGTGCTACAAGGGATCAACCCTATGGGTCCTTCTAATACCCTAAGTCGAATCTCTAAAGCAACACAAGTGGATAGTAGAGATCAGCCCCGTGGCACCTCCTAATATCCATAAACAGTCAATTTGTAGCAAGGATTAGCCCAAGTGGACCTCTCAATACCTGAGAGTGCAGGGTGCATCCTCAAAACCTCAATGGCTGCACCTGCCATCACATCAACAAACCATAGTGGTCATAAGAGGACCAAATTGCCTAGCAGCTATTTATTCCCTAGTTGACTGGTCAACCCATCTAATGGGTGTTTAACTGATGGGCTAATACACTAGTTCGTACTTAATTATTCATCTATAATTACTTTTCACTTTACTTCATGTCAATCACAGCATTGAATTACATTTTACATGACATTTTGCACAAGTTTACATTTTTGGTCTTTTGCCATAAAATTACTATTCATTTGGTCATTTTTCTAAATTAGACAATCTATATCTCTGAGCATATCACCATAACTTCTATGTTTCTTCAATCATTGCATCACATACTCATTATTATTCCATTCCTTCTCATGTTGCCAACGTAAGTGTACATATGAACACCATTTCATGTACCATTCCTCATGTTACCATCACATCCCAATTTAGGTCACCATTTTTACATATTAACATTTTATACTTCTCATTATTATTATTCACATTCCTAGCACCATTCATACACCTCATTTGCATGTCAATGCTATGCCTAACATGTCATATACTTAAACATGTATACCATGCCAACATACTCACACATTTCGGCCATACATCGCCCACACACATTCACTTAGTTTCTTTCATCCAATTCATGCATACAAGCTTATTTTTACCTCATTAGCATAATCGCCTTACCAATTCACATCAATATCATACTTAACAATAACAAGTTGCATATCCATACACATGTGCACAAGCAAATTCATGCCAAATCATATGACATACATAAATTGAGTCCATGCCACATACATAGGGTGTGAAAACACCCTTTTCTCCACCACTTTGATGCCTATATTGGTGCTCTCCTTCAAGGTTCTTTTTTTTGCCCTAAACATACATAATTCTCCCTTAGAAAAATCCTCAAAAATTTTATATAACTCTAAATGAAAATGTGAAACCATGGAATCTCTTGAAACACCTTAAACTACCTAAAACAAAAATAAAAAAAATTAAATAAAAACACTTACACTAAATTTTGTCACTATTCACCTCAAGTGAATATATCTCTTTCTAAGCTAAATATGGAAGAAATTCCACTTGATTTAGCTTTTAGAGATCGTGAAAGGTTGATAGCATATAATTTTTGTTATTTTTAGTGATGCGAGGAGAGAGAAATTAAAGAAAAAAGAATGGCAGAGAGAGAGACAAGAATGGCATCAGCTTTGAGAGAAAATAGGGAGGAAGATTATGGGTTCACACATGCGTGCCCCTTTTATAGGAGTAGGTGGATGGCTCAGATCACAACACATGGTGATCTAATGATGCATTTTCTCCTAATTTTCTTTCAAACTTCAGAAATTCACAAAAATTTCTCTAAACCTCCAAAAATATGCATTTTAGTTTTAAAAAGCCTTGATTAGTGTCATTAAGGTCCACATAAAATTTCAAGTTGAAATTCCATTGTTGACTTTTGGGCACTATTCACCCACTAGAATAAAATATTTAGAAAGAATACTAAACGACCTCAAAAAAATAAAATTCCTTCTCTATCATGTTAATTGGAAATTTTAAGGTTCTAGGTATGGTATTTTCGAATTTGTTCAAGAATATCTCGGGGCTATCTTGGCACAACCTCATTTTATCTCACTATTCACTAGTTCTTGCCTCGAAATGATTTATTAGTTCTACTAAAATTTTAAATTCTTTCATTTTATCCATTTTCTGGCCCATCAAAGTTTTATGACCAATACGCCCCTTTTTAGCCTTATGAAGCTGCCTCGACCTGCAGGGAACACCATTAATGCTAAAGAGGTACTATTCATGAAAGTTAGACTTACGAGCATTACACAACCCTCAAGGACTTCTCAATACCATGGTAGTAAGGACAATCTACATAGACCTCCCAATACTAAGGTAATAGGGATGACCTATATGGACTTCTTAAAATTGAAGTAGTAAGGACCATCCGTATAGAGCTCCTAATACACAAAAGTGTGTAGGGTTCGCATCCAGAACCTCAGTGGGTGCACCCTACCATACAATAGAAATGATTCTCATGGACTAGAGTCAATAGTAGCTTCTAACTCCCTAGTTCACTAATCAACCTATCCAGTTTGTTATCTAACTCATATGCACCCTATTCTCTCTTATTATCCCATTATCATATCATCATTCAATATTTCTTACCTCTAAGTTCATGTTTCGTTAGTTTTAAATACTCATTTTAGTGTCACATAAAATCGATGACCCACCATGGTCATTCATTTCATTTCACCGTTATCTCATATAATGCCTCATAGGATTTTATTAGACTATTAGTCATTACACTTCATATTTTGGTCATCCCATTTGATCCTTTAGTCATATCTAAGTTGACATTATAATTAAAGATCTTATTCAAACATTTTTACCTCTTAAAATATTTGTTTCCATTTTATTTATCATTTTGTGCTTCATATCGAGTAAACCACATCTATGCTTACATTTAGCGATAAGCCCACCATTACTTAGGTTCATCAATCAATATATCATTAGCCATATATAACAATGACTATTATCATTTAATCAATAATAGTAGTAATTTCACCATTTTAGTATCATTCTATGTCACTCAGTGAAGTTCACATAACATTATTCTTACATCAAACCATTCAATCACTAAACCCTTTACCTACCTAGGTATCTATTTTCTTAGGTTTCTCAATTAAACCAATATTACTCCATCCAACCAAGATTAAAGACCCATAAATCCCAATCAAGACTCATTTACATCCACTAGCGATCACAACAAGGTTTGTTTGCACAACTTTTGATGATCATCAATTTCTTAACTCAACTACTTATGTAACATACACTTAAGATCATTTATGTATCAATCTTTTTTTACCTTATTCATACATATGCACAACCTTAGTATAGACCACTCAATCAAGACATCAACACATCTATACCCTTTAATTTGACCACTAGGCCTTCACATACAAACATCTTAAATTCCACTCATTTGACAATTCATATATGTTTATTTTGACCCAATTACATTACTCATGTAACACTTTAATACCTAATTGATAGTTGATATGGATATAGGATGTCACAAGAAACATCTCTTATTTAATCCAGTTGCTAAATCCAAATGAAAGACATTGCATGACCTTAACTATCACATTTGTTTTACATTTGACGCCTCTATTATTAGATATTAAAACTGTTGTTACTATCTACAAACACATATCTACAATCATGCAATCTTAGATGCCCTACTGTCACAAACACGTGAGTGCTAATCTATTTTGATACTTACTTACTTCTATGTAATGCCAAATAAAACTCATTAACTTGCACTACTTTGCTTGAGGCTACATACTAAACTCTTATCTACTACTTATGCACTAGCAAAAGCTAATATGCTGAGCAATAATGCTCAGTGCTTAATCAATTAAACATATACATAACATGTAAGCACACAAGCACATATCATGAATATAATAATATTTATAATTATAACCATCATATAACATAACAAAAGATAAATATAAGAAAACATGTTCAATGTTAATTTAACATGCATGAATATAAACCGCACAGCTTAAATGATTAACTCTTTTTATAATTAATAGCTATAAATCATTTTTATAATTCTCTTATTGATGAGTATTTTAAAATTTCATCCTTTAACTTAATCAACACTATTCATACTAAAACTTATTAACATTTTAATTAAATCTTATAAAAATCCTCTTATTCTTTATATTAAGTCATTACTTAAGAAATAACACAATACATTTTATTATAGTTGCATTAATTTCTTGACTATATAAGACTACCAGCTATTTATATATCTTTATAGTTTTATTCTTATTTTTATAATGCTTATTGTATCTACCAAAACATCTTGTATTATAATAATGATCTCCTTCATTTA
>CANXYI010900311.1:0-20706 GCA_948208565.1 Hura crepitans
TGTATAATTACATCACATACATGTGCAAGCATGGTATAAGAGATTGTTATTATAACTCATGTTAATATACAGACAATGTAATGATTGGTGAATAATTGGTACTAGGTTAAAGGTTAGGGTACGGGGATGTATATGTATGTATACATTCTTAATGTTTAGTGTTGAGGTAATCCTTTATATATATGTTAGATACGTCTAGGTGACTAGGGTCAAGCTACCTATATACTTCTAAGCCATGTGATGCCAAGTAACAATCAAGGGTGTCTTAAACAATGTTTCCTTCCTGAAAGGGATTTAGTTATGTCTTTGAGTCATCACAAAGGTGATAAACCTTATGTCATGCTGGTGTGATATGTTATGTTATTCGTGATGATGGTTATATGTATTAAAAGTATTTCTTTACAAGTGGAAAATTTTTTGGTAGGCATCCGGACAACTATTATGCTGCCAAACTTTTAGTTTGGGTTAGTAGTTTAGCAAGTAACTTCTCCTTATCCTTGCTCTTAGGAAGGGATGGGATAAAAATGGTGTTACATAATTAGACATACTTACTTAAGGTTTGAGTTGACACAAGTCCATATTCTAAACTAGATAGGTTAAAAGATTATGAAAAAAGTTTATAACATCGTAACTGGATATAGAAGGGTTAAGTCAAACCACTTGACTTTTTGACACTTGGGAAGTCATGATGCATGGCTAAATGCCTCTGTTGACATGTAAATAAGTGATATATCAATTGGTGAATTGATATTGATCAATAAGATTAAATCTATGTAACCCTGATTAGACTAGGACTTTATTTCTCTCTGTGCTACCAAACTGCCTCAAAAACCTATAGGGTCATACACTTAAAGAAGTAAAAGAACATTCAATGAGATTGAATGTTCTAATGATATGAATATCATTAGAAGATGAATTAAGAAAAAGAAATAAGCAAATAGGCATAGGGTCCACTTGCTAATATGTAATCTAGGAATTAGGGTTTCTAGAATTGGGCCTTGTTAAGTCCAACATTTGATTGTTCTTATATCTAATTTGTTATAAACTTTTAAAGAGTTAAAAGGGCTTTAAATTAGATTAATTATAATCTAAAATAAGGCTTAGCTAAGCCATATATGATTAATGAATGTGGGGCCATAACAGTATATGCATAGGGCCTTCCTAAGGCCTATACATAGAAGGTAAAATAAGCCTATTTCATGGGCTTGTTTTGGGCTAATTTTGGTCAGATTTTAATTTATAAAGCCTAACCTATTTAGGTTATTTAAGAGTATAAATACCCTTTTATTGCTTTAACCTCCACACGCCACCTAATACCCTTGTAGAACATGTATTAAATAATCAAAACACTCAGTTTTCTTCTTTTTCTTTCATCCACATGGAATTTTTTGTAGCTCTCTTCTTTTACTTTGTGTGGATTACCTTAAAGGTTTTCTCAAAGAGGATCACTGTGATTTGTAATAACTTGATACAAAGAGCTTGTAGGAAGGAATCAACATTCATTACTAAACAATAATAATTCTTATGCTGCTAATTAAATCATTTAGGTCCATTATCTTTGCTGGTTTTTTTTCAAAAATTTTAAATTTTCACTGCGTATTATCAAGACAAACCAACAATTATGTACTATAATCATGAAAAAATAAGTATTATTATGTGTTGCCATAAGTATAGTATGTAAAACATATTTGTGTGTGCTAGTTATATTGACCTAAGGTGAGAGTTACTTGATTTCATATGACATTATCTTGAGGTAAGCAATGGATGAATGTGATAAACTTATGTGAATATAAATACATATATGATATGTGATAAATAAGATGAGGTTGGTGTGAGACATATGTTAAACTTAAGTATTTTGTGTTACCATTTGCATGGCATATAAGCATATGATAAGATGATGAAGAGATTATTAGCATGGTTATGTGATGTGATATGTGATAACAACTACAATAAGTCATGAGAATATGATTGTGGTGCATGACAATGAGATATGAGAGTGTGAAATCGAGTGCCAAATAATGATACAAGTAGAGTTTATTAGCATACCATGTGATAATGAAATGTTATAAGAATTTATGTGTTATGAAAAGAAATTATGATAAGATGAGCATTATACACTTGTGGTGAGTTATAATTATATAAATGTGATACATGGTAAATGAGATATGAGATCCAATGCAACTAAATTCTAAAAAATGAATAATTATGGGTAGTATCCATGAGTATGCTATATGTATAAGTTATGAGAATGAAATGAGTATGAGATATGAGACATGTGCAAATATAACATGTGATAAGTTTAAGCTCTAATGTGTAATATGAAATAGTCTTATAAAATTTTAGAATAATTAAATATGATGAGCATTGTGTTTTAAATTTGCGATTTGTGATGATTAAACATGAAAATTGAGAAAAAGATTAACTGGTATGATAATTGGAACTTAATAAGCATGCCCACGTATGGCTAGACTATTAATAGTGTTGGGATAGATTAGCATGCTTATAGGGGATTTATTTAGCAGTATTGCATCTTTCTCCATGAGATATTATAGGCAAGTCATATAAGCGTTGCTTGGGTACTGTACAATTTTATGGTTATAGCCAAATAAGCCCTGCTTTATACATCAAATGTGTACTCTCTGAAGCAAATTGTGATTTATGAGTATAGATGTATAAGCCTCACTTGGGTACCGTAAATATGTGTGATTACTTGTTATCCAATCTACTTTAGTTGAGGCATATAGCGGGTTAATTCAGTTAAACTTAACAAAGTTGATCACTTATTACCTAAATAAGTCAATGATGAACATATACATGAGATTTAATATGAGAAATTGAATATGATTAATAAGTCAGGCATGTGATCAATAAAAGGGCAACATGTGATGAATGTATGATTGTTATGTTATAACATGAGCATATGCACATATGAACTACAAATAAGACCAACCTATGAGAAATAATAAGATAAATGAGCACTATATGTGATAACATGAATCTCATGATATTTATATGTGCTTCCATATAATTTGCCTTATGAGCATATAAGCATGTTCATGCCAAAACCATTTGTGCAGTTAACTAAGAAAGTGAGTTCAAATGAGTCATGCATAAATTCAATGTTAACTATGACCTTATGATACTTTTGAGAAGTACGATTGAGCGTATACATGTAAGATGTGATTGCCATGACTGTTCTATATGCTGTTAACCAAAGGGGTAAGTACTTATGTTCTAGCATTGTGTCTGACATGGTTGTGAATACGATTGTCTTATGTGAAACTAGTTGGAAACTATTGACTATTTATGTGTAGGTTTAAGATAAAATAAATGTAATGATATATGTTTGATGAGATAGTAATTGAGATACAAACATGAGGAAGTAAGTGAGATATTACAAAATGAGATGTCATGAAGTGATACTTGATGTTGTGAATCGATAAAAGATAACTGGATTCTGGTGTAATATGTAAACTAATATGGATAAGCGAGCTTAATTCCTTGAACTAAGCTAAAGTATGTGTTAGAAGTATGCCGTAGAGCTTGCATGTAATAGGGATATTTTGTGTACATATTAAACTTTGGTTTATAATAAAAAGGCATTCTTTATTACTATAATGCTTATGTTAATTCATTTGCTTAATATGATCTTAAACTATGTAATAAAGTCCCTAGTGTATTCACAGTGCAGAGGAAATTATGAAGTGTTCATAATGTGAGATTTTTATTGCATGTAAATATGAGATACAAAAACTATCCCTTATCATAGTATTAACAAGATAGATATTGTTAATGTGGATAGACTAGCACATGTTATACTTTTTGACCTAGTCAAACAATAGTTCTCACAAGTTATAAGCATAATGATGCTTGGAGATAATATGTGGATGTTTATTTTAGAAACAAGTTAATTGGACACCAATATGAGATGTCCACATGGATACATAATCTATGTCAGTGAAACCATCTCATCATATTAGTTGTGCATCTATCTTTTAACTTGAGATCACCAAGGTTATCTTAAGTATTGAGAAATATATTTTGACTTTAGTGCTTTTACATCGCCATGATGTATACATTACAGGTATAGGTTGAGATACCTGAAAGTAGTTGAGTAATTAATAGAGGATTCACCACCTCATATTATAATAGGGAGTTTATCTCACTGTTCTAAAATGCCTTTATTCCAAGAATCTTTGGCTAAAGCAAAATGCAAGGGGCATTTTTGCATTTTGGGAATAAAGGAACAAATATTAGAACCAACATATTAAGGGCTTAATTAGACATACTTAATTAAGCATTGAGTTAACATAAGTCCATGCTCAAACCTAAACGAGATAAAGTATGGTGAAAAGATGAATTGCATGGTAACTATTTATAGAAAGGTTAAGTTAAACCACTTGACTTTCTGACACTTGGATAGTCATTGTGCTTGGCTAGAAGCCTCTAATGACTTTTATAATAGTGAATTTATTGATGGGATTTAATAATTATTTAATTGGATTAAATTATAGAATCCCAATTTTACTAGGATTTTAATTCGCTATTATAATGCCAATGTACTTTAGAAGCCTATAAGGTCACACACCGATAGGAGCAAATTAATGAGGTAAAACTACAAAGTATTTAATGATATGGGATGTCATTAAATAAGAAGAAATAAAATGTGAAGCCTTATTGAGCTTAAGGCCCAATAGAAATTCTTAAAACATTAATTAAGTGTTAATTAAATGTTTTAAGTAACTGGGTTAGAATTAGGCCTTTTAATTAATTAATTAAAAGCTCATTTTTTGTTTAACATTTTAGGGGCTTAAGGGCTGAAAATTTTTACCTAGGGGTGAATAAAGGGGGTATAAAAACCCTTGTGAAGTCATTCACAAAAAGAGAGCCATAACAGAAAGGATATTCTCTATTGTTGCTACAAATACACCTTCTTTTGAGTCTTCTCCTTATTTTTTCTTAAATTTTATTTCTTACTAGCACATAGAAATAAAAGTCACTTATGCAACTCTTAGAGAGTTCTCATTGAATTTGTTACTAGTATGGATACCTTGAAGGTGTTTTTAAGAGAATCACTGTGGTCTATGATAACATCGTAAGGGGAAAAGCTGCAAATTGGAATCAGGTACATAATTTATTATAAATTCTTATTACGTGAATTCTTTAATTTTTGTTTTTTAAGTTCTTGATGTTCCAACCTTTGTTGGGGCTCCATATATGTTTAATTTTCACTGCGTATGAGTCCATGGAAACCAATAATATAACCAATGATGTAAATATGATGTTATGATAAGAATTTTGTGAACATGATGAGTTAATTCATGATGAGGCAAGTCTAAAGTTAAGAATACTTTAAGGTAAACTAAGTAACACAATAAAATAAAATATGTTATTGTGTGTATGATAAGCTAGGGCAAAGTAAATGTGTGAGTTGTGAAGTTAAATCAAGATTGAATAAAATCAATTATGAGTAAATGATAAATAAACTTGTGAAAAGTGCATGTGTTTTAAATAAAATGTTCATTGTGTAAGTGTCATGGGGTTACCAATTTTGTTAAAATAAGATTGTGTAAATTTGAATTATATGAAATTGAACAAAGATAATGATGGCATTGATAATGAAAAATTATGTTATATGTGTTGATAATGAAAAATTATGCTATATGTGTTTGTGTTTTTATGATGAGTTATGGTTTCAATGTGAAAATGACAAATAAGGATCATCTCAACTTAGTTATGCACCACTAAGCATGATTGCTTAGCACTTGGTTTTTCTACATGTAGGTTGAGGATTCTAGCATCAATAAAGGAGGTAATTACAAGTGAGATCCACAGTTAATTTAAAGAGCATATTATGTTAATGCATGAGTATGTGTTCTAGAGTATTTCATTTATTTCTATTAGTCTCATGTTTTTAGAAATTTTTAAACACGATTGGGTTTTGTTTAGATTATTCTTATGTAAACTTTTGACAAAGAGATTATTGGATTTTCATATGTAAATATTGGTTATATGGCTTGGTATTTTTAATAGCCACTTATTTAATTTATTGTTTAAAACTAAAATTTTTCATTATAATTTAATTATTAAGATTTTGAATCAACTTATGAGTTTGAGCATGTGATTGAGCTGATATTATTTGAGAATGAGATAATATGCACAAGGTTTGTTGAGTCTATATGATATGAGCCTTTTCAAGTGTTCGTTGCATATGGCACATAATGTGGCACTACTTCACTTGGTGTCTTCCAGCATTAGGAGAAGAGGCGTCACATTTAGTGGTATCAGAGTCTGGTTAAGGTGGTTCTGGATTAAGTAGCTAGTTTAGGTTGCACTAGACCTTGAGTCATATGTCCACTGTGAGAATGTGTGCGATTGAGATGTGTATAACATTACATTACATCAATATAAGTTGCAATCCACTCTCGCACAGTTGCTCTTTATTGATTTTTTGTGCGTTTTCTCCTCTCTAATATATTTATATCTCTTTTTATAAGTGATCCACCTTTTTGGGGCATGGTGTCATAATAAATAGGGTGTTTAAGAATTGTCCTTTGAAATACTAAGGATGTAAGTTCTTAGTTAATTTGATAGAGTTACCATTTGATAGGTTTAATGGAATATTAGGTATTGATTAGTTATATGAGCACCGGGTTATGGTAGACTACAAACTAAAGAGGATTACTCTTAGGACATTCGATGATGAGGATGTGATAGTTGTGGGTGAGAGGGTAGACTTTGCTATAGATGAATGCTAAATTTGAAAGGAAAGACAATCATTAGAAAAACTTTAAGAAGCTAGAAAGCATAGTAAGGCAAACCCAAGAGGGGAAGCCAAATGGAACATGGTAGAGTGTACTTCAAGTAAAGGCTAGAGTGTACTTCAAGTAAAGGCTATGTATGCTTAAAGTTGACAAACTGAGAAAATGGGTTCAAGATGAGGATATGATTAGAATATGTGTTATTGAGTTTATGGGTAGTGAGACAAACATCTCTCATGATAGAGATGGCTTACAATAATAGCTAGGAAACTAGTGAAGAACACCTTTATGTTGGACTGAGTATGGTGAGGATAAGGGGATGGAACTAGATTTCATCAGACAAATTGAAGAAAAAGTGAAATTTATTAAGGAAAACTTGAAAATCTCCTTAAATAAACAAAAGTCTTATACAAACATGAAGATACACACACATATGTATAACATATGATATTAGTGACAAGGTGTTTCTGAAATCATCACCTTGGAAGAAAGTTTTTCATTTTGGTGGGAAAAGATAAAGCTTAGTTTAAGATTATTGGTCTATATGAAGCCATTGAGCATGGGACTAGTAGCATATAGGCTAGCTTTACCCTCTTAAGTTAGATAAGATTCATTATGTGTTTCATTGTCGATGTTGAGAAGATAATGATCAAATCCAACCCATGTGATTTCTGTGGAATTTATGGATTTATAGCCGAATTTGACTTATGAAGAAGAACCAATCAAGATCTTAGCTAATGAGATGAAAGAGTTGAGGAATAAGCAGATTCCATTCATGAAAGTGTTGTAGAGGTATCACAATACCAAAGAAGCCACTTGGGAAAGAGAAGATGACATAAGGCATTAGTACCCTTACCTATTTAGTTTAGATAATTCTTAAGATGAAATTATATAAGAGGGGAAGGATGTAACGACCCACAAAAATAGGGAAATAAAATAAAATACTAAAATATTTAATTTGTCAGTGTAAATGAAAATAATATTTTAAAATGATTAAAATTGGTGTTCTACATAACATTTGTGGAAAATTGAGAAAATGATAATAATGTGAAGACTAAAAGTGATTTTTGGCCATGGAGCTCTTAGGTTATTGGATGGGATTTAAATGGCAAATCAAAGCCATCCAATCAACGGCTATAAATAGCCTAAAAATTGCCGACTTAGAACAGTATGTGCAAAGCCAATTTTGATCTCCCTCTAAATTTAGGTGCAAAATGTGTTAGTTAGGTTTTTTTGTTGTAATTGCTTGAACTATGATGAAATTCTATATTGTTTTATGTGTAAGTTAATGTGTTAAGACAATTAGAACATGTTATGATTTGTATATGTTGATTGAATGTTAATTAGGATGCATTTTGGTAGGTTTTGAGTATGAAAATCTAGATTTTTAACATTGTTTTCACGAAGAAAATCATCTATTTTTTGTCAGATCAAAGGCCTCAAGCCCATGGCTCACCTATGACCCCTCTTGAGCCAAAAACATAGTTTTTACAAAAAGTTATAACCCCTCAAAATCATCAACTCCTTTTTAAAATCTCTTGCACTATAACTTGATCTAATTTAATGAATTTGTGTGATATTTGAGGCATGTTTTGCATGAGTTATTGACTTAACGTGTCATAAATTTTTAATCAAATCTTAAGGACATGGGACTTAAAATTCCTATGCTAACAATGATAAGATGACAAGATAAGTAATAATTGACCTTAATGAGTTATGAGTATGTGCATATGATATATGACTATAAGGTATGAGACGTTGTGTACTACAATCATGAAAAATGAGTATTATTATGTGTTATGAGTATAGTATATGAAACATATTTGTGTGTGCGTGTTTTGTTGACATAAGGTGAGAATTACTTAACTTCATATAACGTTATAGTGAGGTAAGCGATGGATGAATGCGATAGATATACGCGAATGTAAACAATTAGTTTTGATCTTTTTTAAACTCCTTGCTCCTATTCATCTCCTTTCTCCACAAAAATGTAAATAATTAATTGAATAGTATGCTTCACTTGAGAATTGCATAAAATAATTTTGTATCCGTATATATAATTTTAATTTTTAATTAAAAAATTAGTTTCTTATCTATAAAATATTAATAATAACTTTTGAAAATAAAAATGTGAAAAATGTTTTAATAAATATAAAATAAATTATTGTAGTGTATTGATTACGAATTTCTCAAACATAAGAATAAAAAATATTCTTTACAATATTGTTATTAAAAAAAGAATTTTAAATATAATTTAATTCTATCCTTTATATATTATGTTGGCTTAATTAGGCTACAATCCTAATTTTGATGATCTCTAAAAACCTTAAATTATCTTTTTGTCAAAGTATTTTTGGTACTCTATATTGAAAAACTCCAAGAAATATGGAAGATCTATAAAGGCAAGGAATTCAAGAATAAGTGTGTAAAGAGTTTACATCTTGAGAGTTTATTTGTAAAAAGAATAAAATTGAGGATCACACACACTCACCTGAACATCCAAATTTTTCTCTCTAAAAAATTGCTTTTTGAAAAAACAGTTTAGAACAGACCGTCTAGAACAATCTGCTCTAATCTAAATGAGTATTCTACTTAAGTGTTCTAAACAGAAAAGACTAAATAACGGACAGAATTTTTGAAAAGTACTTTTCTATCTCAAACAGTCAAATAATATTTTAAACAGTAAAAAACCTTTTTGTTATATAAATAACTCAAGTTCTTTCAACAAAATATATATGAGAACAAAAAAGAAAAGTGTTGGAATACATTTTATTTCTATTCTAATCTCTATTCTAAAAACTTACACTCTTGTGCTTCATTCATTACACCTCCATCCTCAAGTTTAGTTCTTGATTTTAGTGAGGTATTTTCTCTGTATCAAATGTTTTTGTAAAAGCTAAGATCAAGGGGGAAGATCTAGCTTTGGTTCATTTGTCAATCTAGTAAAAGATTGAGGATAACTTTTTAGCTTGTATTTTTGGGCTTTACTTTTGCCAGGTAAAAGAGTCAATTAGAAGGAAACTCAAGAGTATTTTCTTGAAAAGTGGATGTAGGCTTGGGATAGCCGAACCACTATAAAAATCTTGAGTTGATTTCTCTTACTCTATTCATTGTGTGAATTTTTAACTTGTTTCAAAAATTTTATTCATCATTTTAAACAAATCTGTTGTTTTAAAGATTTCTGATTGATTCTAAAAGAATTTAACAAAAATCTGAAAAATCTTTCATATTTTATATTCTGTTCTAATGGTATTAGATCAGTTTTAGAACACAGTATTCTAAAACAGGTTTTCTTTAAAAGGTTAGAACACGAAATTGCTTTCTTGTCAAAAATATTTTAAATACTCAATTCACCCCCTCTTGAGTGCTTTGGGACCAACATATTATTTTTGTAAAATTTTCGCTTTTTCATACTTTTTATATATAGTATATATGTCTATATATTTTATTCTATTCTCCAAATGAATGTTTTAATACGTAATAAATTTTATTTTCCTACATAAAAATAGGAAAAATGTATTATTTTGTTCTTAATGTTTATTTTAAAGTTCTATTTTACTTTTCAAGTTATTTTTAGAATAAAAATATTCTTATAGTTATTTAAAATAATAATAAAATACATTTACAGTTATTAAGAATTGTACTAAAGTTTTTTTTTACAATTATTGAAAACAGTGCTAAAATGCTTCCATTTTTCATTATTTACAAAGGCATTTTAAAATTATTTTTAATAATTATAGGAGCATTTTTATTCTAAAAATAATTTGAAAGGTAAAATAAAACTCCAAAATAAACGTTAAGGGCATACAATACCTTTTCCCATGAAAATATCATGAATGATCAATCTATGTAATTAGATTCACTTAAAAATTAAAAAGTGATTTGTTGCTAATCTAATTTTGTATTTGAAGTTAATAATAATAATAATAATAATAATAATAATAATAATAGATGTATATGGAATCAAATAAAACAATTGGCTAAATAAGCACAACGTTTAAAAATCAAAATAAAAAGCCCATAAAAACAATTTTAAAACCGCATCAGAAACAACTTTCTGAATGTGATAAACAAAATAATAATAAATTTGAGGCCCAAATGATTTTCAAGAATTCTGAAATCAATCACTGAAATAAAGATGACAATTGGGAGAGATTTCATATTGCAATAATTTCTCCCACACACTGAACTCTTGAATTTATTCGCTATCTTCTACTAAAAAAAGACTTCATATATGCGACGAAATTCAGTCTTACTCGTAAAATCAAGGGAAAAAAATCCCTAACTCTTTGAATTACAGTGGGCTTTTTTTTTTATTGAATTTGTTAAATTTTTATTTGATTATAGTGACTAATTAAATATTTATTTTAACAAATATAGGATTCGAGTAGGAATTTAATAGAATAATGATTATATAGTCTAAAATAATATTATTATATTTAGACATATCAATTTTTAATTCTGACACGAGAATCAACTCAATTTCTAATTCGGATGCGAGAATCAGCTCAATTCTTTTAAAAAAAGTGACGTAAACTTGATTATGATTCAAAAAAGTATATGATTTGACTCGAAAAATTAAGAGTAAATCTAAATGGATTAGATCACATAACAACTTGTATGACTCGTTTTTTTATTTTATTTTTAATTATTTCAATTATTAGAATCAGACTATTTAAAAATAAATAAATTCATCAATGTTATGTCATTTTTTATTTAAAAAATTCTTGTTATCCTTAAGTATATGATGTTCTTTTCTTACAAAAGAAAAAAAAAACCACAATTTATTATGGTTGCCTCCATTCTTCATTATCTTTCATTACCTGTCGCTAGCTATTTTTTCTTATTTATTCTATTTATCTCATATTGACCTTTGGGCATTTTAACTTTTTTTCATCTTTATTTTTCTTATTAATTTTTTTTTTGCCAATTTCAATCTTTAATTTCTAATTAACTTGCTTTTCTGAAATTATATTAAAAATATAATGTGCATTGAAATTTTTAAGTTGATGGTGATAATACTTTTAATAGTATACTTTCATGGCATAGGTTTTTGCTCTACAAAATTATATTTTTAATTGAGTCTTTTTATGATGAAGTGATAATGCTCTTTTAAAATAATAATATTTTCTAAAATGAATATATCAATATATTTAAAAGTTGTTAAAATATATTGATATAAATTAAATTTTAATTTAATAACTTGAAAATCAATTAATTTCATATTATGAAAAATAAATTTGATTCAATGATTTAATTTAAAAATAATTTGAAATTAATTACTCGAATTGAATCTGAAATCTGATTTGTCTGATCAAATATATTTAACAGGTCCAATTTTGGCATGATTGAAAAAATCTCTTATAATGAAGACCATCCTAGATATAGTCCTTATAGGGGGTATATTTGGTCCTTATTTCCAAACTTGAGGGCCTGAATATACTCCTAAGAAAGGCACATGCAAACCTGTTTTACTGACTCTGAAGGCGTTTTTTTAAGAAAAAGAATTGTTAAATATAAATATCAAAATATGATCCTCATTGAATACCACATAGGTATATTTCGCCCTATCACTGAATAATAATTTAGGGACACAGAAGCATCACAAAATATATTGTAATCTAAAGCAAATTTCTGTAAGTGGTGTCCACTAAAATCCATGTAAATGTGATCTGAAAATACAATGATTCTGCATCTAGTTAATCAGTGATTACATGAAAAAGATAAATAACAAATGCATTAGCTTGATTTCTTGAATAATCTCCATCTTCGATGCGTTGTCTGAACAGATTTCTTATGAAACGTTTGCTGCTGAGATATTTCTGAGTTTCCATTCTCTGTTGATGGCAATTGATCACTACATGGCTGGTGCTGCTGATTCAAATTTGACTTAGCTTCTCTGCACTGCCTCTGGCTAATTGCTTCAGAAACATCGGGTTTATCATTTGCAGCTTTTGGTTCCTGCTTCGTGAAAATAAAAAAAAAGGAAAAGAAAAGAAAAAGAAAAAGAGATGTCTCAAGTTTGAATTTTAGATATTAAAACCTTTAGAATTAGGGAGGGAGCAAATTCATACTACTGACACAAAAAACTTCCGTCACAATGTTATTGGAAAAAGTACATTGTCTAGCCAATGTGAAGATGTTATTACCAAAAACGTGACCTAACAACTGTGATTAATTGGTTCTGTTTTAACATACATACCTGAGGAGAATGAGTACTTGATACCGTTAAAGAAGAAGCATACTGCAAAATTTCAGATAACTTTGTATTTCCATAATTTGCAGCCTTTTCCCAAAATAGAAGTGTAATCTGTCCTCCTTTCATTCTCAGCTCCAACAAACAATTATCAATTTCAGTCTCATGTTTTCTCGCGAATGGTCGGAAAAAACTATTATAAACATATAATGATCCCTGACAACAAACAGAAAAGTGAAAAGCAACCACATTGATTGTTGTCTCTATAATAAGTTCAAGATTCAAAAATCAAACAAAAGAAATACATGGTACATACTTTTGTTTTGTGATGCCAAAGATATATAAACAATGCCAACTTTGTTTCATAATACATGGGTAACCTTTTAAAACAGGAGAGGAACATTAACATAACAGTACATCATTAGAACATTATCTACATTTATTTAAGTGCAAAAGATACAAACGTTACCATGAAATTAAGTTGTCCCCTATTCTCTCACAGATTGTTAGCATCGCGATTAAAATCCTAGGAAAAAAAAGGAAAATAAATAAAACTTAAGTATAGATTAAAAAAAATTAATTCAACTAAAAGAAATCAAAATCCATGTATTAGGTCTTCAAAGGAACGGCATGATAAAGGCTGGTTCCATCGCAGTGAGTGAAGCCGCTATTCACTTATCCCCTCTATAAAACTTGAAAAAAAAAAATACCAGTACTGGCACCATTGCAGGAGTTGGTCAATTTCGGGTTTGGTCTTCTCCACAGCCTTAAAACATTCATAAGCAGGGTAAGCATAAGCAAATGGCATGCTGTGAAGAATCGCATAAAAATTAGCATACCCTAAAGGGAATTGGTAAAGCATAAAAAAAAAAAAAAGAGTTTTGAAGTCATGTGAGTTGCTTACATAAGCGCTCTTGATAAAACTGATCCCATCATCTTCTTCCTGCAAATTTAAATGGATTTTATTAATAGTAATCGGTGACATTGTATAAACAAAAAATTCTGATTTGGATAAAAGAATGAAATCTTAAATGGTTTACTATATTACTACAATTTCCTTGATTTCTGAAAATTTGAATATGGTAAAAGTTTAAGATACCTGATTTTAGAATTTAGAATGATGAAGTAGAGAAGGGATTCAACTGAGAAAGAAAACCGCTTCGGCATATAAATAGGCATTGGTTTCGTCGCGTCCTTCCCAATGCCAACCATGAGCGACGTGATCTCAAATTTTGGACTTTTAACCTTTAAATTTATTATTAAAAACTTATAAGCACTCAATTTATTCTTTTTTAAAAAAAAACGGATGAACAACTCCCCAATTACACATGAAAATATATAATATCAAAATATTAATAACAAAATTATAGAGAAATCAGTTAAATAAAATTAAAATATAATAATGAATATGTTATAAAAACTAATATATTATGGATCAAAATGTAAAAGATTATGAAAAAAGTAAATATTTGGTTTTTTTTTTTTTTCTGATTACGAAGTAAAAGTTTGGCGTTTTGGAGCGGTTTCGCCATCATTTAAGCCAGTCATAGTGGCATCAAGCAATCAAATCCCAGTTTGTCTGACCAATTTTTTTACTGGGTTACTGATTTTTGGTAGGAGTGTTCATAACTGCTTAATCAGTCTATAATTATATTCCTAAATTCAGTTCATTAAAATCAAATAGGATAAAAAGGATAACATAAATTACTCAATTAATATTGGTTAATAGCTAACCGGTTAACTACGAAAATCAATTTCGCTAATCACTATTAAGATTAACCATCAACAAAATTAGTGATTATTTTTTAATATAAAAATGTAATTAAAATTATATTGGAAGATAATAAAAATTCTAAACAAACAAAACATAATCTCTAAATACAATTTCAGACTTCCCATTACAATATTCATATAAGATAAATATCTCAAAACATCTTTAACTATCCAATTACAAGAATATAATCTCTCCTTTTGAGAAAAATTATCTTCTTCTTAACTATTAATGTTAGTGAGATTAAGATAGAAAATAAATTTATGAACAAATAAATTAAAAATAAGTTTAGGACATTTATATGTATAAGATAAAAGTGTAACTAAATATATACTAAAATACAAAAAATATATATATAAATATATACCGGTTAACCAAAAATTACAGGCTAATCATCTAATTAAAATCTAAAACTTAACCAAAATTAAAAATTAACAACTTTAATTTAAATCACCGATTTCAATTAACTTAATTTTTTTAGTTTGAATATGGTTTAATTTTCTCATGTTTTGATTTTTTTTGGGCTGTCCTAATTTTTGGCTATGATGGATTAGATTAGCAATCGATTTCCAATTTTCCGATTAAACTAGTTGGGCCTGTTCAATTTTTTTTTTTTTTGACAAACTTCAAGTAAACAGACACATATACCATTAATTTATTTTGAAAGAGAATGTTACTATAAAGACTTGTGATAACGTAATTGTTGTTTTTTTTAATTATTATTATTATTATTATTATTATTATTGTTATGAACTTTTTTCATGAACATGAATTGTGTCCCCTGGAGTTGCAGTGAAGATTCACTTTTTAAAAAAAAAATTGGAAGATTCAACAGCTTGGGCTTAAAAGGTATGTATTAGTTGCATTATTGAATTTAATTTTGAAGAGCCTCTAAAATGTTAACCATACCATCATTAGACTCATTCCAAAGATTCAATATCTGAAAGATAACACAACAGCTAAGACGTATATAGTACACAAGATCATCTAAAAACTTTTGACCCTTAAACTTTCATCTATCATTTTAGAGAATCAAGAGTGGTTTTGTGCAATGGAATCTCATCTCAAACAACATAATATTGGCTCATGAGGTCATGCACCATTTGGAAGAATAAAAGAACTGAAAGAGGCATGAGAGCGAAGCTGAATATTTACAAAGCATACTATTGTGTTAAATAGGCCTTTGTGAAACACTTGATGAAGACCCTGGGATGTGATACTTGGATCTATTAAGCGATGAAGTGCATTTCTACTGCCAGTTACTCCATGAGAATTTATGGTACTGCCTGTAGCAGCAATAGACCCTCTAGCAGGCTTTGACAGGGAGACCCCCACTCCTCGACCCTTTTTCTCATATGTGCAATGGTATCCTCACATCTACTCTCCTCTTCTCCAGATTAATCAAGAATCAGAATCTTAAATTATAAATAAGCCCCTCCCCTCTCCACCTTTTATTTGCGGACGACGACCTTTGGCTAATTCCTTCACATCCATACTATAGCAGGCAGGATAGTTACTTGGGTTGGGTCTGTCCTATATCTCGAGATCCAAATCCCAAGCTTGTTAATGAAATTAAAGAGAAAATTTGACACAAGTAAGATGGAAAGAAAAGCTATAAGGATAGTTTAATCAAGGCAGTAGCAATGGCAGTTCCAACCTATTCTATGTTTTATTTCAATTTGCTTGACCCTTATTTGAATCATTATAATCCATTGTTACATTAGAGTAAAAAATCAATTTTTTATATCACAACCGATTTGATGTGTTTGGATCATTAATTTAATTTTTTTTATCATTTTATCATTATTTATTATCTAGCAATCCAAAAATTATGTTTTATCTTATTTGATTTTTATCATATTTTTAAAAAATATGACAAATTATAGCAAATAATACAATCTATTG
Organism: Hura crepitans; assembly: GCA_948208565.1. NCBI lineage: Eukaryota > Viridiplantae > Streptophyta > Magnoliopsida > Malpighiales > Euphorbiaceae > Hura > Hura crepitans. The sequence goes on from CANXYI010900311.1 coordinate 16,637, forward strand.
AATCTAACAAACAATAGACTTTATTCAAATATTGTAATTACAAAATATTATATTATAATATGATACCGTATAATAATATATTAAAACAACTATATATAACAAGTTAAATAGAGTTTAAAGGTCTGTGTAAAGCAGTTTCACGGCCAATAGGGCAGTTTTAGCAAAGTCATAGTTTGGATGATAGACTTGTTGTTAGGCTTTAGATTTTAGAGTTAATTTCACTCATGATCATTGAACTGATCGCATAGTAATGAGCTAGTGACAAAAAAAATTTTCATAACAAAAAAAAATGAGTGAACATGAGAAATGTCTCGAAAAAGTTACCCTAGCACCTGAGCAGCATTGCCGCTAGTTAAGTGATGATAGGGATGCTGACATAAGGCGAATGATGACATGGGGATTGACACACAAACGGCTAACTCATCAAACATGGCCACATCATGCGTACACATGGAATAGAAAAGCACCAACACCACAACGACACGTGTAGAGGGCTTCTCTTTGCATGCCAAACATTTGTAAAATAGAAAAGTTAATCTTCTCTCTTCATATCCTCAGAGAAGAAAGGTAATTAGATTTTCTCATTTCTTTCAACAACAGGATCTGTCTACATCTCACTCTCTAATTCTCTCTTTTTATAAGTTGATACAAAGAAATGTGGAGGGGGTAGGTTATTTATATATTGGTATAGTGGGTAAGAACAATTAGAAGAAAGCAGAAATTGGGGGATTTAAAGATTTATTGAATCCGTTTTTAGTTGTTGGGGAAGTTTAAAGCAGTAGTGAATGTAAGAGTGAAATAGAGTGAAAGTGAAAGTGAAAGAAAGCTGTGGCTATAGGCAGAGAGTGATGGACCACCCTGTGTATAGATATCAAGAAGATGGTCTACTATATGGCAAAGACAAAGTATTCTTCTCCCTTTTACAATTAAATATTCTTGCTTTTTTCTGCATTCAATTATAATACTTCAAAAAATCATGCTATGACTGTAAATTAGTGGTAAAAGTATAGGCTTTCTTCTCAAATGGTTCCCTATATGTCTGATAGTCAAATATTATAATAATTTTGTATAGTGTTGCTAGTAGGAAATTAAGGATTTAGTGATTAATTATTTAGGGTTAGTATATGGGAAACTGATTATGTTTTGTTTATTTATAAAGGTTAATATTTGTGTGTTTTGATGCTTTTGTTAGGGTGTAAAAGCCCAGAGAAAATGTTAATTAACATAATAAGTAATAAATTTATATTTGTTATTTCAGAACAAAGAAGTGATTATTTTAGTGTGAAATTACATTACAATGGATATTTTGAAAATGATAGATATGACTCTGGTGAGGTATCATACTTCGACTGGTGTAAGGCAGATAGTTTGAGCTTGCAAATAATTGACAAGTTTTTGCAGCGGGTAAGAGGGGATGGAATTGTGAGGCATTACTACAGAGTACCTATGAAGAATTGAAAGAGGGCTTACAGCCTCTTGACAAGGAAGCTGAGGTTTTTGAAATGTGTTTACATGTCGATAAGGCAAGAGAAGTTGAGATTTATGTGAAGCACTTTTGGGATGATAAGGATAATGAAGTTGCAAATTTTCCTCACAAAGATTATACACTAATGCCTAATGGAAATAAAAAGGAAAAGAATCGATATTTTAGAAAATTGCATGAGGAATTCAAGTTCAAACCATCTGACCACAATGCCTAGTTGAAAGCCTATAGATAAGCTGGTTACAATGAAGCAGCAGTAAGAGTGGTTGACATAGGAGATTTTATGAAGAAATTGCTTCAGAATGCAACTTTAAAAGATGTAGGGAAATTAAACAAAGCACATTCTAATTGTGTTAGAAATAATGTAAATGATGATGTTTCCAATAGTGATAAAGAAGAGTCAAATTATGAAAGAGACAATGATAATGACAATGGAGATAGAAATGATGGTGGAAATGATGTTGGAGATGCAAATGGTGGTGAAGTCAATGAAGGAAACGACTTAAGAAATGCTGGAGATGCAAGTAGTGGTGAAGTCAATGAAGGAAATGGTTTAAGAAATGTTGGAAATGCCAATGGTGGTGAAGTCAATGAAGGAAATGGTATAAGAAATGCTACAGAATTCGAGACATGCAATGTTAATCGTGAAGAAGCTAATGTAAATAATGGAGAAGATAATGTTAGAGATGATAATGTTGATGAAGAGGTGAATGCAGTTTTTAATGATTTAGATTATAACATCCTAGTAGGTGATGAGGATTACTAGGATATAATTGCTTAAACAAAGAACATTGAAAAAAAGGAAGACTAGTAAGTAAGTCAATAAGACCTCTGAAGTACACGTACATCATATTAACAATAATGAAGAGGGCTCTGAATATGGGGATTCTAAGGAGCTTAACTCAAGAGAATCTGATTCTAATGGTGTTGGAAGAATTAAATATCCAGAGTTTAATGAAGAGAAGCATATGAAGAATCCAGTATTTGCTTCATAGGATAAAGTTTAAAAGTCTTGCACAATTTAAAGAAGCATGCAGAAATTAGGGTATAAAAAATAGATTTCAACTGTATTTTCCAACCAATGACAATATGAGAGTACAATGCAAATGCAAGCATGATGGCTACCCATTTAGACTTTAGGCAAGTAGAGTTAGCAAAGAAGATCTAACAATACAAATAAAGACATGAAATTTTAAACATAAATATCCTAAAGTTTTCACCAACTTTTATTTAACATCTCAATGGATTACTGGAAGATAATTCCTTTCATTTAACATCATGTCTAAATCTTGCAAGATTTAGAGAACATCTTATATGGAGTTTGAAAGGAATTATTTGCACAGTTAAGGAAGATCATGGTTATATGATTGGAAAATATAGACATGATGTTGATATATGGTGATGAGAAGTTGTAATACTCAAAGTTGTTATTTTATAGGGCTAAATTATTGAATTCTAATCCTGGTACAAGTGTTCACATATGGAGGGATGAAGGAAAATTCCTCAATTTCTATGTTTGCTTAGGACCACTTAAAGAAGCCTACAAATGAGGATACAGGCTCTTAGTTGGAATTGATGCTTGCTAGTTGAAGGGTACCTATGGAGGGAATCTATATCATTAGTGGGAATCAATCCTAATGAATGCATATTCCCAATTGCTTATGTTATAATAATAGGTAATGAAAGCAAGGAAACATGGAGCTTTAGGAAACATAGAGCCTTCTCCTCAATCTAAGTGAAGATCTAGACATTCGAAACAGTCATCATTTAACATTTATGTCTGATAGACAAAAGGTAAATGACAATTATATATTTGTAAATTACTTTTTAATTATGTACTTATTATTTAAATTTTTTTTTGCAAATGAATTTGTTTTTTAATTATATGAATCATACTACATAACGGGGTCTAATTAGTACTGTAAGGGGGTTATTTCCTGACTCTGAGCATAAAAATTGTGTTAGACATATGTACTAGAATGTCAAAGAGTATTATAAGGGCAAAACATTAAAAGATTTACTTTGTAATGTTGCTAGAGCAACTAATGCATCTAAATTTAAGCACTGGTTAAAATGAGATTGAAAAGGTAGACAAGGAGGCAAAAAATTGGTTGGATCATCCTCATAAGTCTTATCACACTTAAACTAGATCTTTGTTCAATATTGAAACAAAGTGTGATATATTATTAAATAATCTATGTGAATGTTTCAATAGGTATATCCATTTTAATTTATTATATTTTGTTTGTTATATATTAGATATTAATATTTGGATTACTTAACCAATTGATTGTATGTTGTAGATATATTTTTGATGCCAAAGATAGGGCCATAATTACAATGCTTGAGATGATAAAAGCAAAGTTAATGAAGATGATGTATAAAAAGAAGGAAATGATGAAGAAAGTCGGTTCTAAAATTTGTCTAAAAGTTAAAAACAAATTAAAGAAAATTATTGAAAAAACTGCATTCTTTTACCCTGACTTCTTAGATGAGCCTAAAGTCTAAGTCAATAGACATGGTGGTCCTTATATTGTTGATATGGTGGTAAGGTCATGTACCTACAGGAGATGGAATCTCATTAGAT
>CANXYI010900334.1:0-12466 GCA_948208565.1 Hura crepitans
ATATGGCATGTAAATAGATAGATAATAGAAAAGAAAATATTGGTCATAATCAAAAGAAGGGAAAATGTATTGAATGCCTTAAAAAGGAAGTTAAAAATGTAGCCTAAAGATGTGAGTCAAAATGGCACAAATTAGTGCCTACATTATAATCCCTTTTGTAATTAAATTTACATGATATGTAAAGCTGCTTTAAGATCCAGTTGAAACTATAGTTTGACATAAACTTGAGCCTATAATGGTTGGTTATTTAGAATGAAAGAAGGCATAAGAAAATGTTTGAAATTTGATGGCTACAGGCCTATGATGGTGATAGAAAGAATATTGGCTTCGGGCCTATGATAAGATGAAATTGGGACATTTAAGCCTATGAGGGCTAACTGTTAATATGGCACAAAGCAGGAAAGGATTCCTAAAATATAATGGCTATAGGTCTATGAACATAATAGGAACATTAATGGCCATAGGCTTATGATAGTAATAAGTACTTGAGACATGACCTATAACTGTCCTAAGAAAAGGACTATTTTAAACTTAAGTAAATCATTGCTAATAAAGCTAATACATAAGGAGTTGTAATATTAAATAAATAACCCTGAACATAGTTATGAATTGAATTAAAGTTAGATTATAAAAATAGGCTTAAAATTGACTGGTAGGACCTAAATACGACCTATAATTGTCTAGGTCAAGTTTCAACTATTAAAATAAATTTGCATCTAACTGTTAACCACTTCTATATATTATTATATGATGACTACTAATAAATTGAGAAAAAAATTCAGATAGCTAACCCGTAACTACCTGGCCTAAGAATGGACTGTTGAATAAAAAATTAACAGCTGTTTATTTTTGAGTTAAGAATATTATATAAAGATGATAAGTATAGGAATGGACATGAAATGAAGTTAAATGGCCTATTAGTAGACACCCACTGGATTGTTTGACTGGTCAACTTAGGGTTTAGCAGCTGCTAGTTATCTAGTGACTAGAGAGGTCTATAGTTTGATCTTTATTATGTCACCCAGTCTTTGAGATTAATAATTAGGGGCTGGAGAGGTCTATGGACTGATCTCTATCATGTCACCCAGACTTTGAGATTATTTAGTGGCTGGAGAGGTCTCTTAACTGATCTCCATCATGTCACCTAGTTATACATTATCATTTGTGGCTGGGGAGGTTTATGGGTTGATCTTTATTATATCACACAATATTTGTGTCTAGAGAGGCTACGGTTGATCTCCATTATGGCACTCAGCCAGTGTAGCGGCATATATCCAAAATGAGGACCATTGCACTAGTTATTCCCTCTAAATCGAGTGTAGTCTACCTAGTAAGGCCTAAGTCTAAAATTAAATATTATTCCTTGTAATTGATTAACTAGCTGACTAAATATGATGTCTGTAATATAATCAAAGGAAATCTACGTGAGCCATGGAAATACTTAACTGAGATTAATACACAGACATACTTGTGAGTGTCTAGGGAATACAGTACAAGAAAAGTATATAAGGTGGGTATAATGTTAGTAAAAGCTATTTCTCTATTAACCTTAACATAAGGGGTTAACTAGTTATACAAACCACTTAATTAAATTAGTGCAATGACCTGGATGTAATTAATTTGTTAAAGGATTATAATAGTATATAATTTAATGCAACAGAAGATATATTTTATTTGACCTTTATATGTATGAATCTATAAAATGGACATATTAAACTACTTATGTGTAATAGGTGAGACATACTTTTAATTAATTAAGTTCACCACTAAGTTTTATACTCAGTATACTAATGTTTTGGTGTACAAGTAAATAGGAATAGCAAGATAGCCTCAAGATGGGTGCAATGTAGCAGTAGAATTAGCAAGGGAGATAATTTTATTTGATTTACTCTATGTAATGGCACTCATGTAATAGCAGTAAGTTATGTGTCCAGCATGTTTAGAAGCTACTATGGTTTTATAGTATATTTGAATTACAAATTTGTATGAACAGTCTTTAGATAAATGAATGAGTACTTGTGTGACCAATTGTCTTTAATTTTTTATTGAACTGAATATGGGGCCTAAGGCCCATGAGAGGTTGATATAGGAAGGATCAATAGGTTGGGTGTCCAGATTAGAAGTAAACCTATTATCTAGAGTTAAACCAATAATCGGGAGTCTTTAGGGATCTGATAAAGGTGTTACAAGTTATCTGTAATTAATACACAGTCAATGCGAGCTATCTTTCTTCTTTACAAACAACATAGGTGCTCTCCAAGGTGAAATAATAGGTCTGATGAAACCTTTGTCTAACAGTTCCTATAATTGCACCTTCAATTCTTCTAATTCAGTAGGTGCCATTCATTATAAAGTAACAGAAATAAGAGTTATACCAGGATACACCTCAATTTCAAAATCAAGCTCTCATTATGGAGGCAAACTTGGCAACTAATTAGGAAACACTTCTAGAAACTCAAACACTATTAGAATCTATTTAACTATTGGTGTGGAAGCATTAGTGTCAATGACATGTGTTAAGTAAGCTTTGCACCCTTTTTAAATGAATTTCCTTGTTGTAATAGCTGAGATAAGGTTATTCATATAGTTTTTCTCACCTACAATTGTCATTGTCTATCCTTTTGCAGTCTGAAGGGTTAGACTCTTATGTTTACAATCAAGTATAGCTTGATGTTCAGACAACTAGTTCATTCCTAGAATCACAAACAAACTCATGAAAAGGGAATTCAATCAAATCCATAGTAAACAAGCATTCCTAAATAACAAAAGGACATTATTAATATACCTTATTCATATTCACACTTTGTCCTATAGGATTCTTGACTTGTATATCTATGTTTACATGCTCATATTTCAATCCTCTATCATGTGCCAATGTGGTGCACATATATGAATGTGTGGATCCTAGGCCTAGAAAAGCCAAAATTAAAGCATTAAATAAATAAAAAGTACCAGTTATTACATCTGGTGTTGCTACTTCCTTTCTGGCTCTGATAGCATAATGTTTTACTAGGGCATGAGCTTTTGATCTAGTCTTCTAACTAGGACTAGGTTGATCTCCCCTACTCTTGCTCTGACCTCTGCTCTGAGGTGTAACTATAGATCCCTGAGTATAAGCACCCTTGGGCTATCTCTAAGGACATTCACTCTCATAGTTGTATCTGGAACAACAAATAAAGCACCGTCCCCTTCTACCTAGCCTCAATGCCTCTTGTTACAAGTATTACAGGTCGAGGGTCCATTTTTGTTACCTAATGGACTAGGAGTACTAGTAGCTCTAGGAGGTAGTTGAGGCCTAACTATGGAAGCCTGCCCAGATCTTCGAGATTGTGTCTATTTTTATGCTTGGTGCACTAATTGGGACTGAGATAGTGCTTCTCTCCTTCTCTTACTATCACTTAGGGTTGCACTAGATTACCTTGTAGTAAACTATCTTTTTCTTTTAAAGAAGTCTCTCTTTTCTTATACCATCTCCTCTATATTATAGACAGATGCTACTAATACTACAAAGTATGTTTCCTTCGAGTTTTCTATCTGTATTCTCAACTCCACATTCAACCTTTTCAAAAATATTTTACACTTTTCCTCTTCATTGTGAATGTACTCCTCTGCATGTCAAATTAACTAGGTAAATCCTTCTCATATTTAGCCACTTTCCTACTACCCTATTTCAAATCTAGGAACTCCTACCTCCTCTTATCCTTATAGGACTCAGGGATATAGCACTTTCTAAATTATGTTAAGAAAAAATCCCATGCAAGCTCTATCACTGCCTTCCTCTTTCTAACAGTATCTTACCAATGGTATGCTTCTTCATGCAGGAGGGAAGTTATACACTTCAGACTATCTTCTTTTAAGCATTCTAGTTGTTCTAAAATCTTAAAGGTCCTTTCCATTTAGTACTCCACTCATACTGCATCATCCTCCTTTGTACCTAGAAAATCCATAGCTCCTATCTTTTTAATTCTCTCTAATGGTGTCTTCTATATAAGGGCTTGTGGTGGTGGAGGTGGAATAGCAATTTGTAGAGGTATGTCTTAACAGATTAACTATCTATTGCAACAAAGTTAGAGATACTTCTACCTGTGGCTATGTCTAGGGTTGTGGCCTATATGCTGCAACACTAGGCTCAAGAGTAGTTGCATTTTCTGCCTCTTGTATTATAGTTGGAGCATAATTGGCCACTTCTTTTGCTCTTTCCTCTAATAGTCTATCAGCCATCTTAAATTACAATAGAAATTACAAAACTCATTAGCCTCTGCGTAGTGTAGCATAGCAACATAACCAATCCTAGACTATGGCACTCATGTAAACTACCTAGTAACTTTAAACCTAGGCTTTGATACCACCAAATGTGACACCACCTACCAAATTTCTAAAGAAACACGATAGGCGATGCAGTTACTATAAGGTCACCCATCCTAGAAACTTCCCCGGAGGTAAACTCTTTAACACTTATGGACTATTCTAAAACTCTATTAGGTAATTCTTAGATGTCTAATCTAATCCTCAATCATGTTCATATGAGTTTTAATAGACTTAAAAAACAAACTACAGACATATTACAAGTTATAAAAAATTTGGCAGCACAATAACTACCCTAGTGACATACCAAAATTTTTTTTACCTATTAAAAACACTTCTATAAAAAAAGCATTCCATTCAACCTCCATTCGGATCCTTTTGGACCATCAATCAGCATTAGCACACATCAGACATATATTAGAACCACAAACATAAGGTCTCAAGCCCACAATTTAAAACCATCAAGGAACCTAAACAAATAAAACACTTATTTATATACATCACGTCCATGTTTTATATACAAACATAGCAACTCCTAAGCATGCTAACCCATACCTATAGAATTTACATGAGTTCCACTATTATAAAAAGCAACTCAATTACCCTTCAATTGCTACACTACATAATCACTGAGGCTGGCCTGCTTATCCTTGCTACCTATGCACCACAACATGGGTACACTGAGTATAAAACTTAATGGTGAATTTAAACCATTTAAAACATGCCACATGCATTAACATACATAAACAATCATGAAACAATAGTCTAGATGTAGTGTGTGGGTGATATGCCAAGTGATTAATGCCATTCAGATGATATGCCATATTCACTTTAAAATTACCAAAATAGCACTATGGTTTATATATTAAACTTATCAACAAGAATTATAATTAATTATTTTAAATTTGCATTTTAATTTATTTTAAGTCCATTTCGAAGGCCCGACTAGGTAGATGACACTTACAGATATTGGACCAAGAGGGAACTGAAAAATGTGTAGTGCCTCATATTTTGGACCTCAACTGCTGCACTACTCTGATACAACCATAGGGATCAGTTCATAGGAACCTTTTAAAGGCAAAAAATAATGAGTAACTATAGTCTATTAACTCTTAGTGGCAACTTATCAAATCAAATTATTCATCCGAGTCTACCCAGTAGACTAGTTCAGTGGTCCCTCTAGGGACCTTCACCGCTGCACTGACAGAGTCTGATATACACTTAATAGTGCTAGCAATATAGTGGTCTATCCCACAGACTAATGTAATGGCTCAATTATGAACCTCGGCTGCTGTACCATCCCAGTCTGATAAATAGATAGTCTAACAACTACAAATCATTAAGTTCGTCGATCAACCTATCTACTGGATATATAACTAATAGGCCATTTAACTTCATTTTACATTTATTTCTTTACTGATCATCTTTTTATAATATTTTAAGTTGAAAATTAGACAGTTATAATTTTTATCAGATAGTCAATTTTTGACCTAGACAGTTATAAGTCATTTTTAGCCTTACTGAATAATTACGGGTCAATTTTTTGAAGTATTTTAAAGCATTTTCATAGGCATAATTAAAGGCATAGTAAATCTAGTTTAGTCTATTATTTTGGCTCTATTATAACCATGCTAAGTGATCATTTTAAATATAGGTCCCTAAATTTATTTTACCGGACAATTATAGGTCATTTTTCGAATTTTCGGTGGCTATTTTAAGTTCATTTTAGGTCATTTTCAAGCACTTTTTTAATGCCAACTGCACTCATTACCAAGCATTTTGATAGACCTCAAGCAAAGCTCAAGAGTATTTCTCAAATAGCAATAACAGTGGCTTCCATACCATGTTACATAAGCATAAAAAGTTAGGCCAGTTTAAGGTACTAATTTTAGGCCAAAACTAGTCCTTTTACAAATAAATATTTCATGCCATTACAAGCCAATTTAAATTAAGCTAATTTAAGGTACTAATTTCATGCCAAAACTAGTCCTTTTACAAATAAATTTTCCATGCCATTCCAGGCTATTTTCAAGTCCTCTTTTCAACCATTTTCTAACCATAAAAGGTATGTTAATATTCATGTATTTTATGCCTTATTACTCATGCAAATTTACTTAAGTTATGCGATATAAACATTGCTAAATATGTCTTGCCATTTCAAAAACATATGCTAGTTATGCCATACCTTATTTTCATGCCATTTAGCCTTATATAACACTCGGCCAATAGCCCCAAGTTGCCATACACATGCTTTCAATCACATTCAAGCACACATACATAAATTTTAACATCAAACAAGCATGCCTACACACATAATGCCATTGCCATGTAAACTAGGCTAATTCCCACCTTAATCATGCCTCGACCACACTAAGCACACACACACACAAGCTTTATTCCCCAATTTCTTCACCTACACCTAATATGCCATTATTAACAAGCCATGTTCCATACAATATGCCAGGCACACTTGCTATACAACTAGCCTACAAACCAATGCACCTCTTTGCCTAATGAAGCCCTACATCGATGTTCACCATTCTCTCTAAACACATATATAATTCAAGCATAATTTATTTCTAAGACCTTAGATGTCATGCGAAAACTACCTTAGCAAGCCATAAACACATCACATACCAAATGCACACCTCTCAGCCAAATAGGGAACTCACCTTTCCATACATTCTGATCACTAAATTACCATTCCAAGCATTCATTCCATATACAGCTAACCTAATTACATGCCTAATCCATCAATTCACACATCTTAACTATACTTTCCACTATTTCCATACAAGAATTCTATTCTTATTACATATGAATTTCATCATCCATGCTTTGAATGCCTTAAATTCACTTGCCTCACTACAAAGGACATATATTCTTCACTTTAAGCTTGAATGTGATGACAACACACCTCACTTTGACTTAGTCTCCATTCACACCACCTTCACTTCAAAATTCCGTGAAAAATCGTACACATCTCCAAATTAAATTCCAAGCATATAAGAATTCTTAAAATCACCAAATTCTCTAAGAAATAAATTAAAAACTATTGAATTACTTACATATAAGAAGTTGATTCTTGGCACCCTTTGAAACCTTAACTCTCTTGAATTTTCTTGCAACTTAGGGACTTTTATGCCCTCTAAAACCTTCACAAGTTTATTCATCACACAATTGAAAGATTTTTGGTGGTAATAGGCAAGGGAAAGCTTGCAAAAAATAAGGAAAAATGATTGACACAAGTTGAAAATGGCATTGGGACTAAAAGAGGAAGAAGAAGAGAAAGTGGGGTGGTGAGTGGCATTAGCCATATGGCCACTTAGGTGTCACAAGGGTGTTTATATAGCTACTGAGGAGGCACGGCTGGGGTCACACGGCACCTAAGCATCTCAAAATAACTTAGTTTCAATAGAAACTTAGGGGAATTTTTAAAAATCCTTGATTAATCGTATTTAGAGGCTCTTAATATTTCATAGCCAAATTCTATTAACATGAAATTGATCAACTGCCTCGATTTACATATAAAACCCTAAAATTAAGAAAATTTGAAATTTAAAAATTCTTTAGCCAATAGACTTAAAGGAATTTTTAATCTTTATGGTATGGTATTTTCATGTTTATTCAGGCATATCCCGGTCATTCCTGGCCTGACTCCATCTTAGCCTATGGCTCACTAGATTATAGCCTAAAATAATTTATTGGTTCTACTAAATCTTTAAATTAAGTCCTTCTCATCATTTTATGGTCCATTGAAGTTTCATGGCCAGTACCTTACCTCGAGCCTTGTGAAGGTGATCGAACACACCGTGAACACTTTTCAGCCTCAGTATCCTATCAAGGTAGTATAAATAGCCATGCGCTTTGATCTTATACTATGTTAACTTCCCTCTTAGATTGCATTTATAACACTTATCCATCTGTGATCATCTTACTAACATTCCTTTTATTTGCTATAAGAAATTAGGCTTAACTTGCATTTTAGCTAGCAAAGCATTATCACACATAAGTTATAGTATGACATTCATGGCTTTCATAGCTTCTATTAATTTCATACTAAGTGCATATACTACTATGTTAGCTTTTTTAGGATGATAATCGATCAAGCAGTCATAATCCTTAATCAACTCCATCATCTCTTTTGTCTTAAGTTTAACTATTTTTATGCAACAAGATACTTAAGACTCTTATGATTAGTGTAGACATAACATTTTTCTTCATAGAGATAATGTCTCCAGAACATTAGAGCAAATACAATAGCTGCAAGCTCTAAGTTATGAGTAGAGTTGTTCTTCTTATGTGGCTTTAACTATCTCATAGCATAAGTAACAACCTTTCCATCTTGCATTAGAACACACCTTTCACCTATTGAGAAATGTATCAATATTTATGTTGAAGTCCTTCCCTAAAACTGGCCATACAAGAATCAAAGTATCTATCAACATAGCTTTAAGCTTGTCAAAACTTTCTTGGAATTTGTCATCCCCAATAAACTTGACATATTTCTACAATAACCATGCCATAGGAGTTGTTATCAAAGAAAAGCCCTTGACAAATCACCTATAGTATCCAACCAACCCAAGGAAACTCCTAATCTCTGTGGTGTTCTAAGGTGGCTTCCACTCCATCACTACCTCAATCTTATTGAGATCGACTTGAATCCCCGATATAGATGCTACCGGTCTAAGAAATGAATCTTAATAAGGCAAAACTCATGTTTACTAAGCTTGGAGTACAACTTCTCATCTCTTAAAATTTGTAACATTGTTCTCAAATGTTGTTCATGCTCTTCCTTGTTCTTCTAGTAGACCTGAATATCATCTTTGAAGACTACCACAAATTGATTAAGATAAGGTTTAAAAAATCTATTCATCAGGTCTATGAAAAGCCATAAGACCATTAATAAGTCAAAATAGCATTACCAAAAACTCATAATGACCATACCTCATCTTGAAAATAGTTGCCATCGCGTTCAATTCTTTTACTCTCAGTTGGTAGTACCCAGATCTCAAATTTATCTTAGAGAACACTCTAGCTCCTCTAAGTTGATCAAATAGATCGTCAATAGGATACTTGTTCTTAATGGTCACTTTATTCAACTATCAATAATCCACACATAATCGGAGTGAACCATCTTTCTTTTTAAGAAATAAAACTGGTGCTCTCTATAGTGAAACACTTAGTTTGATAAGGCTCTTATCTAGTAGCTCTTGCAACTATACCTTTAACTCATTTAACACAGCCAGTGCCATCCGATATGGCACTAAAGATACTAAAGCATTGCTAGGTAAAACTTCAATACTAAACTGAAGTTCTCTTTCTAGAGGCAAACCTAGTAATTTATCTAGAAGAACATCAACAATCTTAGCCATTATTGGTATGCTACTAGCATCTATGTCTTCTATTCTGGTGTCTTACACATCGGCAAGATATGCCTAAAAACCTTTCTTCATCATCTACCTAGATGCAACTACTGAGATTACATTGGATAAGAAGTTAATCCTCTCTCTAACAACTGTGATTTTAGACTTATCATCAGCTTGGAGAGTTAACCTCTTACGCTTGCAACCCAAAATCACTTGATATATGGACAACTAGTCCATGGCCAATATCAACTCAAACTCATTAAAATGTAATTCTATCAAATTATCAACAAACTAATAGACTTGTATCTAAAAAGGACAATCTCTATATACTCCATCAACTACCATGTGTTAGCCTATAGGGTTACTAACCATGATCTCTAAGTCTAGTAGTTCTAAAACTAAACCCCAATCTCCTACTTATGATGTGTAGACATACGAATGTGTATACCCTAGATCAATTAAAACTAAAACATGAGAGTCAAAAAGGAGAAAATTATCGGCTATAAAATCTAGCTCATCAACATCCTTTAGTGCTCTAATGGCATACTATCAGGTAGAAACTCTATCCTCAACTTTAAACTCTAATCAGTCCCTCTGAGCTCCTTTAACTCTCTCTCCTTGGCCTCTCTTCTGACCTCTAACATGTGTAGGTGCTAATCCTTATCTAACATTTTATCTCATAGGACAATCCTTATAAATGTGATCCGATAATCCATATCCAAAATAAACACTTGACTTGTTCCTCTAACACTCTCTATTGTGCCTCTCAAAACAAGTCTAATATTGAGGAACTTGACTAATCTTACCTATTAATCCTAGTGGATTGGCAGCTTGAGATTGCTACTACTGAGACTTACTCTTACCACTATGTGATGCTTTATGTGTCTACCCTTATTTTTGAGACTATTATATAAAACCTGACTGAAAACTCTTGTATATCTTGCCTAATATAAAGTAGCATTGGATACTATTAGACCAGTAGATATTTTCTTTTGGTAAAACTCCTTCTTCTCTTTTTATACCTCTTTAATAGAATGGCACATTGATATTAACTGAGAGAAATATCTAATCTTTATTGGCATAACTTAAGACTAGATATTAACATGTAGACCCTTCTTAAATCTCTTACACTTGTTTGCCTCTATAGTAATGGTCTCCTTAGCATATCTGCTAAGCATAGTAAACTTTTTCTCATATTCTTCTATAGACTTCTGATATTGCTTGAGGTACATAAAATGTTACCTCTTATCATCTAGATAATCCTTAGTGATATACTTCTTGTCAAACTAAGTAAAGAAACACTCATATGTCAACTGATCCTTAATTTTATACTTAGTAAGATCTTCTTACCATTTAGATGCCTCTTCTTATAGGAGTGATATAACACAAATCAATTTTTCCTTTGGTGTGCACCGCATATGTTTCATGATTTTCTTTGTGTGAACCAACCAGTACTCCACCTTCCCAAGCTCTATCTTACCTTTTCACTTGAAATCTTTGGCTCCCATTTTCTTAACCCTCTCTAGATTAGTCTTTTAAAAAGCTAATGGAACCTTTGGCTACTGTGCTGTTGGTGGATCAATAGCTATAACAAGTCTTAAAAGATGAAGTATCTCCTATAGGAATACTGGTGGAGCTTATCACACTTATATTCATGTCCTACTGCACTAACCGATGTAGACTTAACTCTTACGGCCTTAAGTGTTGTGGTAGTAGGAGAATGACTCTCGACTTCTTCCTCATAACATTTTGCTGAAGCACTCATTGTATCTATAGGTAAGAGAACAATGTAATGAGCCTCAACATTAAAATGTTATGTCATGTATACTCTAGACTTTAAAGCACTCATATGTTAACTAGGAATGCCTAAACTAGAGCTCTGATACCACTAAATGTGATACCCCTTACCTAATCTGGTTGATGGATAGCTGTTAAGTGCGGCTAGAGAGTGCATGTAAATCGAGATAATCTGAACTCTACCATACTTATACTTAATTAAATTGTACTTTTCAAAAAGATTACACTTGTGAAAATATTAGTTTTCAAAATCTTTTCAAATTGAGTTACATGTTCAAAATTTCTGAAACCTCATGCTAAAATTTCGGTAATATCATGGTTTTACTGGGCACTATCCCAAATTTTTGAATAGTATCCAACAATTAAAAACACACTTCTATAGCATTCTCATACATCCCCAACCATCTGTAATGCTCTAATCAGTCTATCAGCACACAATCACACAATTAGGATATCTCAACCTCAAGAAGAGAATCATACATTATAAAGTAACTTTTAATAGTTTTTAAGGGTTTACAAACTTTTAAATCCAAAAGATTAAAATTAATTACAGCTTATGCTGATTGCCACTTATATTTACAACATTGAGTGTGAACATATACATCACTTAACAATATCACATGTACATATCATGATGAAAAAAATGTCGCCTCTTGATAAGCTTGATGTCTTGAGGCTCAATCTCAAAATGTCTTTTTACCTATGCATCGCAAACAAATAACATGCTAAGCGAATATTTAGTGGTGTAACCAAAATAACTTGTGCTAAAGCCATTATCTATATGTAATTTATATACCATTAGTGATCATGAGTAAGAACAATAGACATCCTTCATGATATACATGTTAATCAAAACATGCAACATAGTAATGTTAAAATATTCATCATGCTTATGCATAACCATACCACACATATAACATGCATACAACTAAGAATAAATCAGTTACCACAATAACTTGACATCATTACACACTTTGAAATAAAACTACCATTTT
>CANXYI010900362.1:0-12386 GCA_948208565.1 Hura crepitans
GTGTCGAGTATTTTGGTAAGCCACTCCCCTTTTCATTTATGTGCTTTTCTTTAGGATTTTATTGGTGACCTTATTTCTTGTTGTTTTCAAGTGTAGGCTTATGAACTTTATTTGCTAGCTCACCCTTATGAGCTAGATGTGGCCCACCGCTATCCAGTGATGGATAGATAGGGGCAACTTTCTACGGGCCCATGGAATGAGACATCATTAATGCAGTAATAGTAGTACCTTAGTTCATAGGCTTGGACCAATGTGAGTATTACCTACATAAAGAGAATTTTTATTAGTGTTTATTCATATGTAACTCATGTTTACCTGTATAGGTTGATTTGGCTTAGTGGGTCTTTCCCATAGCTGAGTTGCCTCCTCTTTTATGCTTCATTAGGGGTTTATCCTTCCATCATCTGCTACTAACCACTCTAAAGATGTATTGCTAGTTTCTAGTAGAGAGGGTGGTTAGCTGCACTTGGGTTTTAATGTCTATCTCATTCTCTTAAACCTTTCGGACTCGATGTTATTTAGGTGGTATATTGATGACTTAGAGTTTATGAAAGGGATGACTGTGGGAATCCTGGGGGCCACTTTGGTAGAGGATAGTGATGCGAGTTATGCTTCTTAGGCCTCAGCTCATTTGCTTGAGTCCCTTATATATCGGGACCTCTTCTGCCTTAGGTGAGTTTCTTGCATTTTGATTCCTTTCCATGACATTTTCTAACTTGCATGTGTTATGTTGTAACCTGCTGCTACCCCTGAGGCTGGCCTATCCTCCTCGAGAAAGCGACCTAAAATTGCTCCTAGCTCTTCTGACTCTTAGTTCTCGCCTCCCCTTACTCGTGGTGGAGCTTTAGGTCCATTTACTGGTTCGATGCTTTTGCTTGGCAAAGTGATAGAGACTCTAGTGGACATCTTAGAGTTAAGCTATATATGCTACAGCATCAGTAGGGAGCTATCTTTTGCTAAGCTTCGCATAGAAGAGAATTGGCCAGTGGCCTTTGGGCCTGAGAATACGACATTGGTGAGGCCATTGGTTTCCCTACTTACATCACTTGAATCTTCTTGTTGCATATGCCTTACATTTCTTTCCTCTGATCCGATGAAAAAGGCTCCAGTGGAGAGGATCGCCCTGATTGTAGAGGCATTCAAGAGGGCCATAATAGATGAGACCCGGGTGTTGGCTATAAGTGGCTATTCCTGTCATGGTGAATTTGGTGCATGTCATGCATATCATGTGTGTTATATGTGTTTACATGTATATATATGTTGTGTATGTCATGTACATTATACATGTTAACTACATATGTAAATTGTACAAGTTATATATATATATATGTATGCTGTGTATGTCATGTATGTTACATGCTATGCATATTATGTATGTTACATGTGTATGTATGTTACATATATATTATATGTCGTGCATGTCATGTATGTTACATGTGTATGCATGTTACATGTGTATTATATGCTGTGCATGTCATGTATGTTACATGTGTATGTATGTTACATGTGTGTTATATGTCGTACATGTTATGTATGTTACATGTGTATGTATGTACATGTGCTATGCTACATTAATCCTTCACTTTTTCTTGGAAAATGAGCTGTCAAGGTGGGTGGTTGCCCTATGTAAGGCCTGTAGGAAGATTAGAGCTTACAAGGTGGTTGAGAAGCTGGTAATCTCTTATAAGGATGAGGACATAAAGGAGGAAGACAACTTTAAGGAGTAGGCTAGGAGGCACCCCCTCATTCTTTTCCTTTTTATTTTGTTTTTTTTTATTATGGTTGTTATGTGGGGAGTAGCATATAAGGCCTCCCCTCTATTAGGGATAGGAATTATTGCTTCTTGTTTTTGTACTTTTGAACTTTGTATGTACGCTTTAATTTTTGTTTCAAGTACATTTATCTTTGGCTTTTATTTGATCTTGGATGCTTTATTTTTCTTTCGTGCACTCATATGAACTTGTAGTGCTTCAGTTCGTGCAGACTTGAAAGGATCAGTTTGGTCCAAGTGGACTTGGTTAACTTGGTTCAGGTGGACATTACCTAAATATAGTCACAGACTTGGCATGGCAAAGGTGCGGACATCTATTTCTTTGTTCGCACGAACTATGATGCCATTTTTAGGTCTATGTGGACTTCCTCTCATATTTTGGACTCATGTTATTGATAGAAAAAGGAATGGGATTTCTTGGCTTATAAATACCCCCCTTTTAATTCTCTCACCCTGTACTCTTCATTATGTCTCCTTTCTGCCTAGAGTTGTCTAAGATTTTAGAGTTAAAGACCTCTTAGGCCTCCCCTATACCTGCCCCTTTTTCTACTCCTAGGTTTATGAGGAAGGTTCGGATTGACCCTGACTTATTAAATGCTGTAGTGCGGTATTAGGACCCTATCTTTCATGTCTTCATCTTTAGTTAATAAGAAATTTGCCTAACCTTGGAAGAATTTGCTGCCATTTTGGAGTACAAAATTATTCCTACTACCCCTTTAGCCTTGCCTTCTTTTGAGGACCATTACCCTCTTGATATTGTTCTTACTTTGGGTTTTTCTACGGTTGTTGCTCATAAAATAGTGCTAAGGGTAGGCCTAATTTCTCTGCAAATGATCCTAGACCATGCCTATCAAATTCCTATTGACTCAGTGGAATAGGCAAAGTGCATCTTATTATGTCTTTTTAGAAGCTGGCTCACTATTACTTCTCCTAATGAGTGTTGCGATTTCAAAATCCTTCATCTTTTGACTGTGACTTACTCTAGCCATAATCCTTTTGGCATTTTCCTAAACCATCCATGGTTTTGATGTGCTATCAAAAGGAGACATTGATCTTATAATTGGAAGTTCACTTCTCTTGTAGGCATATGTTATGGACTTTTACTTTGTTGTAACCCTAATTTTTGCCTAGTATGCCTGTAATAGTTTACGTATTAGTGGGTCTGCCTAATTTTTGGTTAAGTGGTCCTTTATGAATTTTCCAACCTAACGGCCTCTCTTTTTTTCTTTTTTAGATTTGGCTCCAAGAGAAGCTGATATTGCTCATTCCTTCACCCAAAAGACTTTAGGCAAAGTATGGCTCATGTTATCATTGTGGGAGGAAGCTTACAGTGAAGTGTGACTCCTTTAACAAGTGGCTTTCATGGCTTGGTATAGCTATTACAGTGTAATAGAGATGTCCTTCATAAAAGATCAGCCATTTTACCTTGTCTTGCCATGCTGGTTATGTTCTCTTCATCGGGTTAAGACATGCTACCTTTTATATCCCCTCGTGCATTTTGCGACAGTTCAGTTTAGTGCAAAGGATACCTATTAAGCCTCTAGTATTCCATGGTGGCCTTTTAACTCATCATTTCCTGCTCTCTTTCCTTTAATTAGAGTACTAATGCACCATCCTGAGGGATGTGCCTAATTACATAATCAATGCTATTAATACAGATAAATCCTACAATGAGTGGATCTTAAGCAATACTAAAGACAATAGATCATTGGTGCTGAAAAGGAAGAATGAGGACAATATCCCTAATTCTAAAAAGAAATAGTTTATGTAGAATTTAGTTACTTGTATGACCCCTTCCTAAATGGGAATTTGTATATCAAGGATCAAAACTAAAGCATTTTTATTATTAATGGCATTTAAGACTGAGCCCATTAATCTTGGTGCATGTATTAATTTCCATTGATAATACTATCGTTATGAATTAGCCTTGAAAAAGTTTTCTTGATTGGACATTTTCTCTACGATCCCCTAACTTTTGCATGAGGTGCCTCATTGGGTTTTCACCTTATTAGTGTGTCCAAACTTTTGCCTGAACTGCCCTATTCGGGTTTTCAGTGTAGCAACTTTTTTTAATAGAAGTACTTCTTTAGCCTGTTTGCATTGACTAGTTCTGAGAATTTATTACCCTCTAAATCTAGATCTTGATGCCCTCATGATTAAGCACCTTTTTTACCATATAAGAACCTTCCCAATTGGGTTTAAATTTTCCCCTAGGATTGGATAATAATGGTATGATCTGTTTGAGCACCAAATCACCTTCTTGTATGGTTCTGAGGTTAACTTTCTTATTGTAAGCTCTTGCAATTCTCTTCTAGTACAATTGCATGCGATAGAAAGCTTTAAGTCATTTTTTGTCAATTAGTGCCAACTACTTGTATCTGTTTTTAACCCATTCTACTTTAGGTATGTTTGCTTCCAATATTACCCTTAATGAAGGTATTTCAACCTCGATTGGTAGCATTGCCTCCATGCGATACACTAATGAATAAGGTGTAGCCTGAGTGGATGTCCTAATTGTTGTTCTATATCCCTACAATATGAACGGTAACATATCTACCCAATCCTTATAAGTAACCATCATCTTTTGCAAAATCCTCTTGACATTTTTATTGGCAACCTCTACTACTCCATTAGCTTAAGGTCGATACGGAGAAGACTTATGATGTTGAATTCTGTACTTTTATAAAAGTTGTGTATTTTCTCCCTAAAATTGCACCTTATTGTCTAAGATGATATGTTGCGGCAACCTATACATACAGATAATATTTCTTTCAATAAATTTTCCCATCTGTCTTATCCCTAATTTATTGAAAGATTCTGCCTCCACCCACTTCGTGAAGTAATTAACTATTACCACTATAAACTTGTGTAGCTTAACAGCTGATGGCCTTATTTCCCCAATTATGTCGATTCCCCATGTTGAGAATAGCCATGGAGATGACAAGCTAGTCATGTCATTAGGTGGCAAATGACTCAAGTTCCCATATACCTGGCACTTGTGGCACCTTTTCACTAATTCACAATAATCTGATTCCATGGTTAACTAATAGTATCCTAACCTCATAATCTTCTTTGCTAAATTCCTCCCATTCATGTGAGGACTGCATACCCCCTCGTGTACCTCTTCGAGTACTCTTATGGACTCTATTTTGTCTATACACCTAAGCTGTATCGCATCCATTTATGTCTTGTATAACATGCCTTAAAATGAGATAAACTGAGTGGATAAGTTTTAGAGCACCTTTTTGTCTTCAATTGTATTCTCAGGGTATTGTCCCATTTCTAGGTAGGTTCGGATATCATGGTACCATGGTAATTCCTGATGAGGTTGCTTAACGATGGAGCCGACTATTCCAGTATAGGTGGGAAACCTTGTCTTGCTAAAATGCATAAGCTTAGGTAGATCCCTTTTGGTAAGGTTTGACACTGACATCAAGGTGGCTAAGGCATCTGCAAAATGATTTTGTTCCCTAGGGATGTGATGAAAGGTGCATCAATCAAATCCTTCGGCAAGATCTGTGGGTGTTCTAACAGACTTACTTAAGTTCTCATCCTTAACTTCCTAATCACCCTTTACCTATTGGATAACTAGCATTGAGTCTCCGTAGACGTCAACCACTTTTACTCCTATTTGATATAGAGTTTTGAGACTATAGATGCATGCCTTCCATCCTTCTTGGGTATTGGTACTATATTGGTGAAATAAGTGGGGAAGATTATTTCCTCAATGAACTTTGCCTTAAGCAACTTAACTACCTCCTCTTTTACTTTTTCTGCACGTTTAAATCTCATTCTTCTGAGCTTTTATCATACTAGGAGAGTGTGGTTATGCATTGGTATGGCATGTTTTATAATTTCTCTATCGATCCTTGGCATGTCATCGTAATTCCAAGCAAAAATCTTTTCATATTTCTTTAGTAATCTCTCAAAATTTTCTCTTCCTTTGATAGTAGTATCATGGGCAATTAATACATTATTTGGTTATTCATTGGCTTTAAGATTAAAATTGTTAGTTTTAATGCAATTGATGTAAAAAATGCTTATGTAATGATTATATGCAAGCACATTACCACCATGAGAAAGATCACACAAATAAATAATTTCATTATTCATCTTATTAGAAAGATAATCATTTGCCTCGAAGAGGTCACAAAGATACAATTCATCTATAAATAAATCAAAGTTTTCTAGCTTAGGCACATCCTCAGGAGGACAAGGTAGACTTCTTTAGTAGCTAGAAGCTTCGGGAACACTTCCTCTATCCACTAAACTTGAGTGATATGCCCTGATTCCCAATCTATAACATTGGCAAAAATTTAAAATTTAGATTTACAGAGTCCTTTTATTATGGTAGGTTTTGGTGTCCTATCATACTTGATACCCTTCTGCTTGACAAAGTGATCTTCCAATGAGTTACCCTGTCTTAGGTTACCCTTTTTGCTTGGATCATAGCCTAACCCCTTGGTATCCTTTTGGGTATGCAACTGCAAAGGTTCAATGACACCTTGTAAGTTTTTCCCTAAATCTGCTCCAGGGAAGAAGTCCATTCGCTTCATCATTTTAGATATAATCGGGTCCATGTAATCCTTATAAATTCCTGCAACATAGAATCCATTGAAAGGCTGATTGGCGATAGCTAGAGTGGAGATAGCATGATTAACTTCAGCTTTTATGGTCACAATGTTGCCTTTATGTGGGAACTTGATCATTTCATGTAGAGTTGAGGGAACTCCCCCTAGCTTATGGAACTAAGACTTTCCTAATAAGATAAAAAATGTAGCAGCTATGCCGATAACTATGAACTCTACTTCATTAATGACTAGTCCCACCTGTACCTTGACTGTGAAGGACCCTTTAGCTTGCCTACTAGTGTCATCATGAGCTTTTATAGTGATGCTAGAGGGTAATAAATTTTCTTTCTTGATCCTTAAACCAGCTAGGATCTTGGCAAGGCAAACACAAAGGGAAGAGCCATCATCCACCATTGCACAACTCATTTTCTTTCCAATCACTTCAGCTTTAATAAAGAGGGGTCTATTGTGCTCCCTTCCTTCTAAAGGGAGATCCATGTCTGAAAATGTAATGAGGCCTGTATTGTCTATTTTCATTACTTCTACAAGCTTGTCGAGTGTGGTAGTTGTAGAAACAACAACTTGACCCAAAGCTTCAACCACCTTTTGCCTATAGTCTTTGGATGACAACAACAAATCCTAGATGCTGATGTTGGCTTGAGTTTTCTTGAGCTGCTTTAACACTTCCTCATGCTTATCTATTCTAGATTTAGATTCTTTTTCTAGTAGGATCTGACCATTCTTTTTCACTCTCTCTACCATTTCTCCCTCAACCCATATTGGCTCTCTCTTACCCTCTTTAAAATCCTTATAAGAGAATTTATCCTAGAAATTCTTGCTCTCCCCAGCCTCACGGTCACTCTCACTATCCCAAAAATCGATCATCAGGATTGATTCACTCACCCTTACTCCTGCTTCTATTGCTAGGTCAGACATATAGATTTCCCTTAGCAATACTCTTCAGATAATCTGAATTTAATAAGGCATGTGACATGATGTTTTGGCAGTGGGTTTGATGAAACTTTTAGGTTAGGGATCTATTTTAAATCAATAAGGTCCTGGATGGCCCTTTTAAGGAGTTTGCAGTTGTTTATAAGGTGTCTAGTTCTCTAATGATAAGCACAATACTAATCGTGCTTATGATTTGGGGGTAACGGTCCATTGAATGGCCGACATGGAAGTGGCTATAGTTTGCCTTCTTTACTGAGTTTTTTAAGCACCATGATAAAGATTTGCCTAGATTTGAGTACCTGTGGCCTTAAACTACATGTACCTCGGCAATTTTAATGGAATTAGCAGTATTTCCACCCGTAAAAGTAGGATTATTATTCGATCTCTTGTAACCCTTATTCTGATACCCAGCTTTGAGGTCAATAGTGATATCCTTTAACTATTCCTAGGTAGTAATGCCTTTAGCTATAAGCCTATTGTTCATATAACTGTTAGCATTCCTCATCTTTAAGATCTTTTCCGTCCACCTCTGAAGATAGTTAGAAAAACTCTCATTAGGCTTCTGCTTAATCTACTTTAGATCCTTCAAAGTAATCTCAACACTAGTATTATTGGCGTATTGTGTATTGAATACCCTTGCCAACTCATTCCAGTCCTTCTTGACCCTTCTCACTTGATAGTGGTACTGGTCAAGAGCCTGACCTAGGAGGGACATGCTGAATAGGCTCACAATCTGCTCTTCTATTAAATAGGTGGCTTTTATGGCTACCACATACTATTTTAGGTGAGTACGAGGATCAAAGGTTCCATTAAACTTGCATAAATCAGGTATCTTGAACTTGTGAGGCATAGAGTGATTGGGTCTTAGACTGATGTCATCTAAGTCAATATCACTGCCCCTAGTTACCAATTTAGACATAGCCTCCATTTTTTCATTTATTTTCTTCAACTGATCATTTTCTTGTGCCTTAGGAGAGGGTACCCTGTTGTAAGCCTTTACCACCTGTGGTATCTCATCATCAGATGACTGGTCATCCTTAGGCTCCCCAACTATCTCTTTTCCCTTGTTGGTCCTGGAAGTCTACCCCACCTCCTAAGGGTTTTGCATATGGGTCAAAGCATTGGTAACTAGTGATGTCATCCTCCTTTCCATCTCAGCCATTGCTTCTATGAACATAGCCTTGGTCATATACTCATCAGAAGACATAGTTCCTTGCTTCAGTTGTATAGGTACTTCTGTAATAGCTCTACTGAGGCACTTGCCTACTATCTTCCATAAAATAGTAAGTGAAGGATCAATTATGGTTAGACAAGACAAAGAGGTCAAACATGATACATGTATAGTATAAGATGTCTGATGTGCAAATGCGTGTTTGTGATGTAACAAAAGATAAACACATGCAATGGTCCTTCCAACCTTATTACTTCCCACACACATGGTCTTAGTCATCTTTCTTAGGTGGGCTTACCTAAGCATCATCGAGGGATGCATAGGTTCGAACATGGGCTTGATTAGGCCCAATAACCTCTTGTGTTTGAAGCATAAGTAAAAGTAATAACCTTAAGACATTTATAACTTATTTGATGTGAAATTAGGGTGGGCCTATCCCAAACAAAAGGCATAATGGGCTTGCCCTCACTTTAAATAAGGCCAAAATGTTATTAGGTCCATATAGCAATCATAAATGCAATCGCACACACTTAGAGTCATACAACCTAGGGGAAGTTGCTAAGCTTGACTATATGGGCTCATAGTTTTGATCAAAAGGCTTATCGGCTCCTATAAGCAGTGGTCCCTCATAACGAGTCTTTTTAATCAAGGATAATAGTGATTGATTAGTTCACCTTTTCATCTACCCGAAGGTACGAGGCTTGAGAGTGATGGATGTGCTAGCACTCCTCCATTCTTAAATGAAAAATAGAGTCATGGTTTATAACATTAACTAGGGTAAAAGGAACATAGTTTATAAGAAGTGTAATGCATGAGATAGATAAAAATTAGAATATTTAGATGACATATTATTTAGGCACTTTTAGATTAAAATTTTTTGGTCCCTAATGGAGTTGCCACTTTAGAGATTATGATATTTTTACTGAGGATGAGAGTGGTTAGTTGAGTCACCACCTGGTCTCTATACCAGGACCTTTGATCTTTTGTACCAAAAAGGTTTGAAATTTTAGATCTTATTTATGCCTCAATAATATGTTGTCCATTTTATTGTAATGTTTATCCATCCCTTATCACTCAAGCATACGTCATTCTTAATTAAAATTGCATCACCTTTACATTTATTAGAAGTAAGTTGCGATATTTAAATAATACAGTAATATATATCATACATCTAGAAAATAGGTCATTCATTATTTGTTAATTGACTTGACAGCTACCCATAATTCCTTAGGAATTAATGGTGACTGCCCAACTCCCATCTCTAGGAGATTGGCCTTTATTAAAATACCTTTTTCATGTGACTTTTGATTAAAGAAATACAAATCCATTTTTATTAAAAAAAACACCAATTAATTATATAGAAAGCAATTTTAATGTCAAATTAGGGTTTAATGTGTAAAACAAGTTATTTACTAACTATTACAACTCCAAAATAAATGATAAAATGTTTATGGTACAAAACCAAAGGGATAAGTTATAGTCCTAAAATGATCCCGCTTTTATGTCACTAGGTCCACATAAACATCTAAGAGGTCGGCTATTAGTTAGTGTGGACCATCACTAGGGAAGAATTGGGTCCATTCCATCTTTCACTCCAATATGAAATCCCAATTGATAACTCAGAGAATAGCAAAGCCAAATAGGTTAGATCGAGATTATTGACACATGATAAACAAAATATGGACTTATTTAAGATAAATGAGTCAAAGGCCATTGATTATATAAGTAAAGCATATGTTGAGGAATCATCATACAACTCATCACACATAGGTTCGTGTGGATATACAACCCTTATGACAAGGGGTCCACGCAGACTATTTTCTAGTTTCATACACATAATCATTTACTTTCAATGTTAATGCATAATTATATTAAATCATATCAATCAGTTGGCATATAACATATTACTATTGGAAAGGAGAATCATGTTTACTGGATGTAGGTCTGTACGGGCCAAGTTACTAAATTCTCATAAAGGAAAGAATGTAGTGCAGACTAATCTATATGCTCGTGTCTAAAGGCACTAAGTCTATGTAGACTTAAATACGCATATGGTTAGATTCATGTAGTGATGGTTAATATCATGCAACATGCCAAACATTAACTATAAAGATCAATCTCACTTCCTATATATTAATACAATTGACCTACTCATCAGAAATAGAAGTGGGAATAACAAAGTATCACCTCACTTATACATCAATTTTAGAGATCATAGGCCTACAAGAAATCAAGGAATCTTTCAATAGACCTCAAATATTACTTTGACAAGAAAATCTCTTCAAACACTAGCATAAAAGCCTTAGGATTTTGGTGAAGATGGTTAAGACCTTTCCTAGATCAAGCCTTCTAAGCTCCCTAATTTTTCTATTATTGGAATGTGTCTTTTTTATTCTAATTTTTTGAACCCTTTCTCTATTGATGTAGAGAAGTATTTATACTTCATTTTTAGGTTTTTCCTCCTTTTTAACCATAAAAGAGTCCTAATCTTTAAAGGATTCTAGCTTCTGGGCAGAATGGGTAGTATTTCCATCCGGAGTGCCTTTCCCATTAGTAAGTTCATGTGGACTTATCTGTACTAGTTCGCATGGACTAGGCTTTGTGGTATAATGGTCTATGGCCTTCATGGGCTAGGTGTTATCATGTTTATATAGTTAGTCCATACGGACATAGGTAGTAGGTCTGTGTGGACTTGCCTCTTAATGGCTTTATGCTATGCTTAAGAGTTTATCTCTGGCTATCATCATAAATCAAGGTAAGGTCTCTATACTTGCTTACACAGAAGGAACTGAAAATGAGACAATGGCGATGGATGGAGTTAATCAAGGACTGTGACTGCTTGGTTGACTTCCATCCAGGAAAGGCAAACATAGTTGCTGATGCTTTAAGTAGAAAGTTGATAGCTACTTTGAAATTGATGCATACTAGATTAGAATACACAGTAGAAGGTGTAGTATTGGCTAAATTACAAGTCAAGGCAAACATTAGGCAATAGGTAAAGGATGCTCAGTTGAAAGATACTCAAATGGTGCAACTTGTGAGTTAAGTCAAAGAGGGGAAGCCAATAGGCTTTAAGTTAGGTGATGATGGGAGCCTATACTACCAAAATAGGCTATATGTCTCGGATGTAGATGAATTGAGGTTATAGATTCTGAAGGAAGCTTATGAAGCTAGACACTCTATGCATCTTGAAAGTACAAAGATGTACCTTGGGTTGAAGTCTCAATACTGTTGACTAGGAATAGAGTGAGAGGTAGCTGAGTATGTGGCTCATTTTTTAACTTGTCAATAAGTGAAGGTAGAAAACTAGGTTCCATCTAGATTGCTACACCCGATTGCAATTCTAGAATGGAAATGGGAGAAGATCACCATGGATTTTGTCATAGGATCCATTGACTATAAATAAGTGTGATGCTATTTGGGTGATCGTGGAATAAGTTATAGGAAAACTTGGGTACTCGATTGACCTACAGTACGACATTCCATCCTCAGACCGATAGTCAATCAGAGAGAGTGATACAAGTGCTAGAAGACATGCTGCACAGGTATGCCATTGAGTTTAAATGCAATTGGGATCAATATTTAGCATTGGCTGAATTTGCGTATAGCAACAGCCATCAGGCTAGCCTAGGTATGGCACCATATAAAGCCTTGTATGGTCACCGATGTAAGACCTTTCTCTGTTAGAGTGAAGTGGGAGAAAGTAAGGTGGTTGGATTTGATTTGATTAGGGATGCCAAGGAAAAAGTTAAGATTATCAAAGAAAGATTAAAAGCTACCTCAAATAGACAAAAGTCTTATGCAAACTTAAAAAGAAGAGACATTGATTATGAAGTTAGAGAACGGGTATTCCTAAAAGTATCACCGTAGAAGAAGATGCTCTGATTTAGCAAGAAGGGAAAGCTTAGTCTGAGATTTATTA
>CANXYI010900479.1:0-11905 GCA_948208565.1 Hura crepitans
TATATATATACGTATATATATATATATATTTATATTGAGGTTTCTTTTTTTTCTTTTCCCATAAAATTATATGCTTTTATGCCATTTCTCATCGCCAAAATTTCCTCCACCTTGTAATCCTATGCTTTCTTGCCATACATATAGAATATAGAGTAGTATACATTTTTATTTGAATTTTTCTATCTAGAAATCTATTATATTTATGGTGAAAGAGGTGGGTGTGCAAGGAAATTGTAAGGGGAAGGATTAAGGAGCCTAAATTACTGACTAGAGTGTTAGCAAGTGAATTCAATGAATGATATTTTAATTATTTTGAGTTTTTAATATTGAAGTGTGTATAGATATAAATGTTGAGTATGTAATAAATGTGTATACATAATGATGGTTTAAATAATTAACTAATAAACTTAAATAAGAGTTTAGAACAAGGTAGAATAAGAAATTAATTAAAAATATGAATGGACTTAGGTATATGTATGGCCGAATGGTTCACAATATTTAGGCATACTTGAACTTAGCTTGTTGTAATTGGAACATGTATAATATGAAATAAATGAATTAGAAAGAATGAGAGATTAAATGGTGTTGTATAGCAAAATGGTATAGTGAGCATCTATGTCATGTACATTGGTATTGGGTAAAAGTATATATGCCTAATAAGATGGTTAATAGGAAGAATATGTATGATGAAACAATTTAAGTATGCTTGTATTGATATGGAATGATAAGAGAGGTTTAAATAGTGAAACATAATAGTACATGGTTTAACACTATAATACAATGTATTATAGGAAGCTATGTGTAAATAAATAAGAAATGATAATGGCAAATTAAGTAGGCAGATCGATATGATATTTCGAAGCTTAATATAACAAAAAGGGTAGCAATATTTTATATGCTCATTTGTTTGAAAGATTGTATTTTTGAGATTAAGTAAACTTTAGTGGGAGCTTATATAAGTTAGACAACCTACTTAATTGGCTGATCGGTCAACTAGGAAATTTAGTAGCTGCTAGCATGCGTTAGGACTTGTATTTATTACTAGCACAATAATAGGTGAGGTTCGAATAGGGCCACTGCACATATTTACAACCATTGATATAGATATGTATTACATTGCTAGTGCAGTAGTGGGTGCGGCCCTAAAAGGGGCTTTACACAACTTTATGGCTATTGAGATAAATATGTTTTTCATTACTAGCACAGTAGTGGGTGAGGTCTAAAAAGGGCCATTAAATATACTTTTATTATAGGTATAGTTATTAGCGAGGTCCAAAATGTAAATCACTACACACATAATAAACCTATATAATAAGATCCCATTACCTAGTATTGGCCCCAGCATCTTATGAATTTAAGCTAGTTAGGTGAGTAATGATACTATATGCAATTAAGTGTGAGTAATTTAATTAATAGTGTGATAATAATACAATGACTAATGTAAAGGCAAAGTGCATAATTAAGACTAAAATGATTTGTATACCAAATGTTATGGTTATGTATAAATGTTGTTGTATGATGGTGTATGTGAGATGTATGTGTGGCTCGACATATGTATGTGGTTATGTTTATTTTCTTAACATATATTTGATTGAATACACTACTAAGCATTATGTTTAATGCATCATGTTTCGATGTGTAGGTAGGGGATTATTAGTAGCAAATTAGCCTTAACTTTATAGTGTAGTGATCAGCCTTTTTTATTTGGTACACCTTTATATCTAATTTTGTGATGTATATTAGTAAGTGGCACTCATATGTAAGTAAGGGTAGTGGGTCTGAAATAGTTAGCATCAATTTTTGTAACTTAAGAATTTTATTTATTACTGATATAAACATTTATGTATGTAATGGAGTGATGAAAATTAATATAATCTTGAAATGTGCTAAGAATGATTGATAGTTAGACTAATTGATATTGTTGACAGGATTAGAAAGATAGAATGTTGGGTATTAATGAGTATGCAAATAAAGTAGTTAATTTTTTGAAGTTAATTTTTTGTCATACTCTAGACAACTGTTATGCTATTAGATTTTTGCCATAAAGTTGTCAAGTATCTAAATGAAAACTCTAATTTGTGCAAATGATGAGTAAGATAGGTATGGTCATGTGACATGGTTGTTTATGATTCCTTATTTGGGACTAGTAATCAAATTGGATAAGTGGTGTCACATTTAGTGGTATAAGAGTAGGTTTAGGAATTACTTAATATATAGGATTACATATGAGTGCTTTAGGGTTAAAATTACATGTTATTGAAAAACTACACTACTTGAGGCTAATTGCTATTTGTTTGATATAGCTCAAAGATGTTGGAATCAATATCACTTGGTTATAGGAAAGAGGTAGAGAGCCATACCTCAAGAACTATAAATGAACCACTAATTAGATAGATGCCAGTAACTTGTGATGCTGCATAACTTGTAATGCTAGAAAATCCCAGTGTTATGAATAGTACTTTTAGGGATGTGAATAGTATTTTCAAAGAACCAAGTCACACTAATCCTATTGATTGCAATTATTAGTCATAAAATAATTTTGGGTAGATTTTAAAGTAAAAAAAAATTATTTAGATGGTTAAAAATGACAGTTAAGATTTTATGGTAATGTTACATAAATAGTGACCTAGTTTAAGCTGAATCATAAAATATCCAACTTTTTGCTCAGAAAATTTGGGATCAATACAACCTAATACTCAAATATTCCAAATAGTCCATTGGCATTGGAATTAGAGATTTTGAACATCAGGAAGTATTTTTAAAAAAATTGGGCAAAGTTAAAAAGTATCATACTTATTGGTTTTCCAAGCACGATATTTTTTTGAGGGTTTTAAGACATGTTCAAAAGGTTTTATATAATTTAAGATTGTTAATTAAGGATTAAAATGTGGAGAAAATGATGGAAATATAGAGGTTAAATAAGGGCCCTTGGATAAGGAGAAAAAAATCTGACCATTTAACTTTTGTTAACCTATAAAAGGGGTCAAAACACACCCTTAGTCAACATTTAAATAGTGTTTTATCTTCTTCTTCTTCCATCATCAATCGACACCCTTTTCTTTCTATAACTCCTCTATTTCTATTCTTTATTCTATCATTTTAATACCTTCAAACACCATACGAACACCATTCCTCATGTATTAAGGTTGATTTGTGGTGAGAATTACATGAAAGATAGATTAATTTGGTAGAAGATGGTAACTTGAGGTTTTGATGAATAGTGACTGAAAATTTTTAGGGTGAGTATTTTTAAGTTCTCCTATTTTCTAGTATCTTAGGAGTGCCCAAGATCACATACGTAAAGTTAGATTTATGTTTACTTGAGTACTTGAATTTTTATGGATATTTTATAGTGTTAATGTTGTATGTTATGTAATAAAAGAGTGAGCTCATAAGAGTAAAGGCAAAGAGAAAGTTTAAAAGTCTTGGAGTGGTTTAAATAAGCTCTAAAGAAAGTGTTTTCAATTTGACATATGTTGTGTGTATGAATTCAAATGCTATAGTGTGTGTTATTTGGCATATTATTAATGTATGTTGCATTAAATGGTTTGTTATATGTATGTTTGATGTTAGAAGTAGGTGTATATATTAAGTATTGCATTAAATAAGATGAAATGTATAGACATGGTTATTTTTATGTGATGGCCAAAATATGTAGTGCTTATATGTGAAACAAATAGTTAAGGTACTAAGGGGATATGTGTATGTGATGATGATAATGGTTGGTGTAAACATGTGGAGATAGATTTAATTATAAGTAAATAATAAACGATTGGTGTAAGAATATATGAGGATGTGTATTTTTATGGTTGGTCGAAAGTTACCTTGAGTATAAACATGTGTGTGTATATTTTTTATGGTGATATTGGTTAAGTTAATTAGGGTAAAATGACACCTAATTATATGTATATGGATAAGTTAGATAAATGTATATAAATTGCTATTTAACATGTTGATTGAAACATGCTTAATGGTATATGGCTGCTTTCATGATGGTGGTTAGTGTTATTACATCAATATACATTTCAACTTATGTAGATGAGGAAATTGATAAATGAATGTAAGATGATGAGTTTACCTTAAGGAGGCCAAAAAGTTACCCTTGAGGTTTTTTATTGGTCAAATATGTGTATATCATGATTTTTGATTGTGTAAGCTTGAAAAGAACTAAAGTATGTATGGTTGTTTAAAAGATGCATGTTTATGGTAAAGTATGCATAGATATGTTAAATGAGCTGAAAGCCTTGTTGAGGTCTAAGTGACCCTATGATTATGAAATGATGAATGAAAGATATGACTATTTATGTTATGCTTGGAATAAAGCATTTATGAATATGTTAAATAGGAAGCATGGTATGTTTTATTAAGAGACATGTAAATGGTATGATAAAGACTAAAGAACTTAAAGTTTCTTTTAAGGCCACTTGTTAACCATATAACTAATAAAATCTACTTAAACCATCTTATAATGGTGTAGCATAATTAGAAAAGGTTAGTAACCCATATATGTAAACAACATAGCATGGTTAGGTTGATTAGTAAACTAGAGAAATTATCAGCTACTAGGGCACTTTTGTAACACCTCTTACTAGATTCCCAAAGAAACCCAATAAGTAGTGCACTTCTCACTAGGTTACCCCTCCTAAAATTGTCCTTTTGATTTATTCGTTTAACTTTTACCAATTTCTTATTATTTGATTCAGTCTAACTCTAAAACTAGCTCTGTCTTTTTCTTAGCTTAGCCTAAGGTCATGCGAACCTATCTATGCCAAAAATATGGCTAATTATAGCTATTTAGCTATTTTCCTAAAATTTAGCAGCATAACAGCTGTCTAAGTCACTATCCAAAATTTAAACTAGTAAAAACACTTTAACAATTTCATATTACATCTCATAGACCCACTTGGTCCCCAAAATAATCAATCTATCATCATTTGTCTATTAGTTCATTAACATAGACCTCAGGCCACAATCAAATAATCCACAATCTAGAGCCTTAGGCTCATATACCAGGCATCTAATAAATAAAGCCACACATTCACATAGTTTGATAGTTTACTTATTTATAAACACTATCTGCACCTATATATACATGCATTAAGCTCTTTATACAGGGTACCCATTTTCCCACCTAAGTACATTTAGTGTAAAACTGTACATTAACCACATAGCAACCTTGGCAAAATTATCCTCTAAACCTTGACTACATGCATTATAAGGCTATATCTATGTTATGATTACTTGTACACCGAAATAGGTACGCTGAGTATATAATATTTAGTGGTGAATTTAAGCATTTAAATCATGTAATAATTGTTATCATACATACATATAGTGATAATATCAGTTTATTCAAGTTATTATCCTAATAACTAAAATACATTTGTCAAGATGACCAAAATGCCCCTAATTATATAAACAATATTCATTCATCCATTTAATTATTTAAGCTAAGTAATTTATTAATTTAAGCCATGAACATTACTGTATCGAATCAATAAATATGCTATAAATATCAAATTCCCGAAATACCTTTAATCATATAAATTGATTATTTATTAAGTTAATTACTCAATAAGTAATTTAATAATATTAGCCATTATCAGTACTTATAGGTTATTTATTTCATTAAATTAATAAGTTCCACTAGATAGACAACAATTCAATACATTAGACCTAGAGGGAACTAAAATAGTGTAGTGATCCATATTCTAGACCTCAATCAATACACCAGCCTGATTAATATCATAGGGATTAGCTCGTAGACCTCTCAAGTTACATATCCAAATTAATTACACAATTTGGTCTGCCCAACAGACTAGTGCAGTAGCCCTTTTGGACCTATGCCACTGCATCGGCTTAATCACATAAATGACACCAAGTGTGCAAAATTATATAATGGTCTATCTAACAGACTAGTATAGTGGCCCTAAAATGGACCTCGACTATTGTACCTGCCATGCCTGAAAATTTGATAGTGTAGCGGTTGCTAAATCCCTAAGTTAATCGATCAATCCATCCAATAAGTGTCAAACTAATGGGTTATTAACCTCAATTTATGTTTATTTCCTCACTAGTTAACTTTTTATAATATTCTTAAATTAAAAATAGACAGTTATTAATTTTTTTTACAATCAAATTTTTAGCCCAGTCAGGTATAGGCCCTACTGGATAGTTCCAAGTCATTTTTCAACAATATGTTCAAGCCTTGCCACAACCAAAATTTAATTCTAAACATCTTTAGTTTCATTTCAATTTTAATTACTATTTATCATCCATTTACTATCTATATGAATCATTGGTTTAGGTAATGGTCAATTTAGACAGTTATAGGTCATTTAATTGGTTTGTGATAGTCGTTTCGTGGTCCATTTCTTAACCTTTCTCAGTGCAATTTTCACAAGTGAATTCATACTTTCTATAGGCCTAAAGCCAACATCAATTAGGCCACTTAAAAGGCCAAACAATAGGCATACATGCCACATCATATGATTATATCATAATAGCCATTTTAGGCATACATTCTAGGTAAATTTCAAGCTAATTTTCAAGTTCACTCTCTAGTTCAAGTTTAAGTCTCATTTTAGGCTAATGTTTAAGCTCATTTCCTAAGCTTTTATTTGCCTTTTAAGATACATGTTAAGCATTCATTTTTTTAACCATGCACATTACATACCATTACCTAGATTATGTCAAGCCACTTATGCCATTTTATGTCCATTTATGTTATGTTTGTTTACACATGCTCATTACGTACACCTAACCAAAGTATCCATGTTATTTTCTTAGATTTAGCTATTAGGTATAGCTATCAATTAGCCTTGATCATGCATTTTCATAATATCTATCATACATTCAACCTCTTATCCATAGCCTAAATACATTTATGCACATACATTTTCACTTTCATGCCATTTAAGGTAACATAGGCCCATTGTATGTCTCGACCATAACTAATACACTCACACAGAGTTATAAGCCAAGCATTTCCATATAGCCACCTAACATCTCCTTCAAAACCAAACCACAAACCATGCCAATTATTAAATTTACATGCCACACACTTAGCGTACCCTTATGTAAGCTCTCAGCCACAAGTAACTAGGTGTCCCATTCATGCTTTTATTCATTTCTAAGCTTACATACACCTGTTATTTTATCGCATAAACATACACACACACACACACACATGCACATTACCATTACCATGCTATTTAGGCTAATTTACACTTCATATATGCCATGGCCATGCCATCCACAAGCACACACATGCTTTAGTTATAGCTTTTCTTACCTATATATTTTATGCCATCACACACAAGCTAATATCACATGTTTTTCCCAATCACAGATGGCACACATACCATATACACTACTAAATACTTCTCTATCACTACAAGACCTACACCAAATACATAATTTTCACCACCTACGTGACAATTCCCTATTCAATTACCATATTCAAGTCACTGAAGAGGGGAGGGCATGAAGTAAATGGTATGAATTTAGGTACCTTAATCCCTAAAAGATTAAAGTTCCACCCACTTCAAGCCTTCAAACCATGAAATTCTAGCCTAGTCTTCATAAAGCCAAGAATTCTAGCCCTCTTTTCACACCATTCAACTCTATTCTTTAAGCCAATTTGCACTTAAAATACCTCAAAAACTATACACACACAATTAATTAGAACTTAGGCTCATAGACAACCATTTCTACCTATAATTTCCCTTATAAAAATAATGAAACACTATGAACACTCACCTTGAATGCTTGTTAGAACTTTCTGACCTTGGCAACTTTGGTGAATTTTAATTAATTATTGAAAACTCCTTTTACCTTGATTCCTTTTTCCTCAATTCCCTAACACATAATAGTGAATTTAGGTGACAATTGCTAGAGGAAAAAGCTTAGAGAAGAGCATGAAAATGGAGAAGTTCTCTGAAGATGGCATTGATTCTAGCAAAAAGAGAGAAAGGAAAATGTTGATGTAGTGAGTGGAATTTGCCACTTGGCGTAGTGCATTTGACAAGTGTAGTGGCCCCATGACTATTATCATGTCACGAATGGGTCCTGCAACCACCCAAACAATTCTGAAATGGCTCAGTTTCGGTAGAAACTTTAAAAAATTATTAAAAATCATAAGGACCTTAAAAAATTATGCCATTTGTTTTAAAATTCCTCATTTAATCCCATTTACATGCTCATAAATTTTTGCAGCCAAATTCCATTAGTAAGATAGTTTATAGACTACCTCGATTTACATGCTAAAC
This sequence comes from Hura crepitans, assembly GCA_948208565.1. NCBI lineage: Eukaryota > Viridiplantae > Streptophyta > Magnoliopsida > Malpighiales > Euphorbiaceae > Hura > Hura crepitans. The sequence continues at coordinate 8,271 of CANXYI010900479.1, forward strand.
CTAAAAATTATGAGAATTTACAAATGACCTCGAAATTCAAAAATTCTTTCACCAATGGACTCAGTAGAATTTTTGAGCTTTAAAATATAATATTTTTCAATTTGTCTTGGTACATCCTGGGTCATTCCTGACCTGACTTATTTTAACCCCATAGATCAATAGTTTACAACATGAAATGAATTATTGGTTCTATTAAATCATTAAATTTTGCCTTTTTCATCAATTTAAAGCACCTTAAAGTTTCATAAATAGTGTCGCTACCTCAGTTCTCATAAAAGTGACCCAACACCTTAAGCACACCTCCTAGACTTAATGGCACTGTCCATAGAGCCTCAACACAAAAGTGTTACAATTCTTCCCCTCTTAAGAGAATTTTGTCATTAAAATTACCTGAAGAAAAAAGGTATGGATACTTTGTCCTCATCTATTCCTCAAGCTCCCATGTAGCCTCTTCAATGTTATGATGTCTCCATAACACCTTAACAAGTGGTAGTCTTATACTTTAGTTGTTTCACTTCACAAGCCCAAATCTTCATAGGCTATTCTTCATAGCTAAAATCAGGCTATACTTCAATGTTTGTTATCAAAATCACATGTGAAAGATCTGATATCTACCTTTTGAGTATCAGAACATGGAAAACATCATGTATCTATTGTAGCTTAGGTGGTAATGCTAACTTGTAAGCTAGTGGCCTAATTCTCTCTGTAATTTTTTAAGGTCCGATAAACCTGGGACTCAGTTTCCTCTTTTCTCCAAATCTTAATAGCCTTTTCCATAGAGATACTTTTAAAACCACTTTCTCGCCAACTGTATATTCTACTACATCTCTTTTCATACTTGGCCACCAATAATGATATTTCAAATTTAGATACATTTTTATGCTCCCAGGATTCATAGAATAAGGAGCATCCTATGCCTCTCTTAGTATTTGTAACCTCAGGTCATTTGTACTATGTACACATAACTTGTTCTAGTAATATAGGCATCCATCTTCTATCAATTTCAACCCTATGGCCTTCCCCTCTTTAACTTTAGTAACCATTTGAACCAACTATTTATCTTTTAATTGTGTCTCCTTAATCTGCTATTGAAAATTAGGTTTCACTTGTAAACTCAGCTAGAATAGCATTTTCTAAAGTATATTGTAGTCAGGCATTCATAGCTTTTAGAGTTACCATAAATTTCTTACTTAGAGCATCTACTATCATATTTGCTTTCCTCGAGTGATAGTCAATCAAATGATCATAATCTTTTATCAGTTCTAACCACCTTCTCTATCTCAAATTCAATTCCTTCTGAGTAAAGAGGTATTTTAGAATTTTATGATCTGTATAAATATAACATTTTTAATGATATAGATAGTGCCTCCATATTTTTAAAGCAAATACAATAATAGCTAGCTTTAGGTCATAAGTAAGATAGTTCCTCTCATATGGCTTCAAATGTCTTGAAGCATATGCTACTACTTTCTATTCCATATTAACACATATCCCAAACCATTTAGTGAAGCATCACTACACACTATGAAATCCTTACACTATTTAGGTTAAATCAGGATAAGAGCTTCTGTCAACATCTTCTTCAATTTCTCAAAACTTTCTTGACCTTTATAATCCCATTCAAATTTCACATTCTTTTTTATCAATCTGGTTAAAAAGAGTAGCAATGATGGAAAACCCTTTCACAAATCTCCTGTAATACCCTACTAATCCTAGAAAACTTCTTATTTTTATCACATTCCTTGGTAGTTCCCATTCTAACATTGCCTTCACTTTACTAGGGTTAATGGATACTTTTTCCTGAAACTATATGCCCCAAAAATGCAACTTTACCTAGCCAAAACTCACACTTACTGAGCTTAGCATACAACTATTTCTCCCATAGAGTTTGTAACATAACCCTAAGATGCTGTTCATGTTCTTCCTTGGTTCTAGATACACCAGAATGTCATTTATGAACACCACAAAAAATTGGTCTAGATAAAGTTGAAAAACCCTTTTCATCAGGTCCATAAAGGCCACTAAAGCATTAATAAGCCCAAATGGCATCATCAAAAATTCATAATGCTCATACCGGGTTCTAAAAGTTATTTTAGGTCTGTTAGTCTTCTTAATCCTCAACTGGTGGTATCCAAATCTCATATCAATTTTTGAAAACACACCTGCACCTCTCAATTGATAAAAAATTCATCTATTCTGGGCAAAGGATATTTATTTTTCATAGTCACCCTGTTCAGTTGTTTGTAATTAATGCATAGTAATAGCGACTCGTCTTTCTTCTTTACAAACAACACAGGTGCTCCCTAAGGAGATACACTAGGTCTAATAAAAACCTTGTCTAATTGTAGACACTGGGCTTCTGGGCCTTTTAGGTTTAGTTTGCCTAATGATGATGAAAAGGAAAAAAATCCTAATAAAAGGGTTTTTTTTATGTCCTAATTGAATATCTCAAAATTTTCCATAAAAAGGGTTAAAACGGCCATTTTCCAAGAGGAAACACCCATTTTGGGAAGAACAAGTTATTTTCGCGAAGGGAATAGTTGTTTTAGGCCCAAAATGGCTGTTTTGATAGCTAAAATAGCCATTATGACCGTTTTGGCCAAAATGGGCCATTTTCACAATGAAAACAACCATTTTAGGCCCAAAACAATCATTTTGATTACCAAAACGAGCTATTTTAAAGGAATGAATGGCCGTTTGGGGCCCAAAATGATCATTCTGACTACCAAAATAGCAGTTTTGCTCACAAAAATAGCCATTTTGGTCATTTTGAGTCGAAAATGGCTGTTTTCATCCAAAAATGGCCATTTTCAGCCTCCAGAAGCATGTATAAAAGCCAAATGGGTTTTTTCTTAGCAAGGTTGGTCATTTTTAAGAGAGAGAAAATACATAAAAAAAGGTAAAAAAATACTCTTTCAACACCATTTTTTGGGATTTTCTTAAGATTTAAGCATAGTTTTTTTATTCAATCAAGAACTTTTCTGAAGGCAACGTGTCATAGCATTGCTCAAATTTAAGTACAATATCTCACAGCACTTCCTAAACTAAGTTATCTTCAGGTGTAATGTCTTACAGCACTGCCCGAGTTTTAAGTGCAATATCTCACAGCACTGCCTAAACCAAATTTTCTTCTGCTGCAATGTTTCATAGCATTACTTGAGTTCAAGTGTGATGTCTCACAGCATTGCCTAAATCAAATCAAGTATAGGTGTAATGTCTCTAGCACTGTCTAGACCTCATTAACTCTGGTCATGACGATTCTTATGAAAAGATCGCCCCACAAGTTACGTGTCTCTTTCCTTTTTGAACTTTGGGTTACCTCACACACTTTGTACTCACCTCCCTAAAGTTAGGGGCAACTATAGACATTAGGTCTCTGAGGCTCCTAGGTTCAGTTTGCCTAGTGAAGATGAAAAGGATAAAAATCCTAATAAAATGGGATTTTTAATCCGTTTTCTAAAATTGAAATATGAGAACCAAAGTTCTCAAAACTAATCCTCAAAATAAAAGTCACTGCAATAAAATCTACATTCCAAAATTAGCATACGAGAACTAAAGTTCTCAAACCAATCATCTAATTTTAATAAAAGTCACTATAATAAAATTCATTTTCCAAATTTAGCATACGAGAACCT